>JASSUY010011299.1:25878-51738 GCA_032466535.1 Forpus xanthops | reverse complement strand
CTAAAAATCCAAAACACAGTGCTACACCAGCTACTGCTTAAAGAAAAATGACTGCTGCTGCTGAACCCATGACAGGAGGGGAGCAAGCAGTTGCATGGTATTAAGTTGCTGACTGGGATTAAACCATGACAGCAAGCATTTTCAGAGTGATCATCTGACTGCTTCTTCAGAAAGAATATAGGGTCGCTTGTTTTTGAAGGTGTGAAAAATGGACAAAAGCACAGCTGCCTGCCTTCCAAATTAGGTAAACCTTATGGTTTTGGAAACCATGTAACTGGGGAAACATAAGATTGTCCCCAAGTTAATGCGCCCTGCCCATCAATACTACTTGTATTAGTTCAGATACAGCAGCCTGCCAATCAAGACACATAATGAGAAGACAGATGAGAATCTCAGGGCTGTATACTTCTACATGTGAATAGTAGGCTAACAGTCTTGCTACATTTTAATCTCTAACAGTACATGTAAATTTTTTGATCTGAAAGTACTTCCTAACTTCTGGATCTGGATATAAAAAAGGCAAAATTCTGTAAAAGCACAGAAATTGCCAAGTAATCTTTCACTGGCTTTTAAAAGATCTTGTTAGCTCTTCATGCAATCATCTCATAAAACATACTGCAATGCCTTAATTGTAGCCACCAGGCTCTTAATATTTTGGGGAAAACTTTCCCCAAGGGAGGAAGACACACTTGCAGTCCCTGCCGATGATTCTTATCAGGCAGCCCATATCACTAGCTTTTTCTTGGTTAGTGAGTCTAAAGTATAGTCTGCTTCATATTAGCTATGGGGCTGTTCAGTCTGGAGAATAGAAGGCTACATGGAGATCTCGTAACAGCCTTCCAGTATCTGAAGGGGGCTTATAAGGGTGCTGGGGAGGGACTCTTCATAAGGAACTGTACTGAAAGGACAAGGGGCAACGGGTTCAAATTTTAAACAGGGGAAGTTTAGATTGGACGTAAGGAAGAAAGTCTTTACTGTAAGGGTGGTGAGGCACTGGAATGGGGTGCCCAGGGAAACTGTGAATGCTCCATCACTGGCAGTGTTCAAGGCCGGGTTGGACATAGCCTTTAGTGGCATGGTTTAGTGGGAGGTGTCCCTGCCCTTGGCAGGGGGATTGGAACTAGATGATCTTGAGGTACTTTCCAACCCTAACTGTTCTATGATTTTATGATTATATGATTATGATAGTCCTACAACATGGGCCTGTTAAGGCTACTCCCTAGTGCGCTAAACATCCATTTAAATATTCTTTAAAATGTTTGTAAGATAATGTGCTACATATTGGCAGGTGGAAGAATAGCTAATGTCTCTACGTGTCCAGAATAAGCTGATATCTTACACATTGTTTTTGCATTAGCCACTTGGGGAGACAATATTTGGTAGTACCTCACTCTTCCCAGACGCAATGAGATGGCACCTTACAAAGGTGTGGGGCCAAGGAGGGAAGATAATTAACATTTCTACAAGTTCTTCTACTTTTTAATGCTACCTGTAAAGTAGTTTTTTTTTGTTTTTTTTTTGTCTGTCTGATAAAGACATCTTCTCCTGAGACATTAGAAAACATCTTGCAGTAAGCTTTAGATTCATGAAGATGTTAACTTAAATGCTTTTAGGGGTTCGAACAACTGTGGTTTGCCTCAGAAGATAAAAAAGAATCACCCTGGGACATAAACTATTTAAATGAGATACAATTCGAAATGTTATAAGAAATTATCCTGTGAGATAAGTATTAATTAGGAAGTTAAGATAACCTAAAAAATTTGCATTAATTTCTGCCAAAATAATGGATGCCACATACTACATTTTGCTAAGACTCAGCCTAGAAATATTTAACAGGAATAGTATGCTCATGCTTTTCCTACACACCCACCAAATTTCACTGTCATTTATATCTGATCTTACACTGATACATCTGTAGGTCTAAAGCACATCTTTGATTTTTAGCCAATTTGACCATACAAGAAAGATCATTATCTCAGCTTAAAAATAGGCTTGAGGTTAGCTGCTGTATACAGAATAACTGTCTCCATGAGGTTTCCGTGCCATATATAAAAAGTGCATACCTGACATACCACATAAATGTGGTTAAGCCAGGATGGTTTAAATTCTATGCATTACATCTAGTCTTTTTCAGTTCTTTCAGGGAAATCCAAGTGATAATGAATTTTCAGATATTTATACAATCCATGCTATATTTCTAATTGCAACAACCACTGAGGAACTCCCATATTATTCTAGGGAAACAAAATTTAAATCAAGAGGGTAAGAGCAGTGTAAACCTGGAAGAGGTGATTTAGGTCCTTCTTCCGTATATTCGATTTAAATGGGCTTTCAAAAGGGTATTAGATTAAAGACTTAAAGTATTTGTCTACTTTCCTGAGAAAGTTTTTCTGACAAAGAAAATCTTTATGTTATCCTTAGCAGACTAGAGATAAAATTCCATTTAGGTACTGTGCAAAACAGGACACCTTCAAAGCCTCACATGAGCATCATTATGCTAAATGTTTTGGATTTTACTGGAATGTGTCTGGCACAAGTTCACTAAACCCCAAAACTACAAAAGACTTGAATGACAAGTTATAAAATAAACAGAGATGTTGCAAAAGCTATCACTAGAGAAAACACTGACTAGAAAGTAAGAATAATTTTATAAACATGTGACAAGAAATTTATTGAAGGGAATAAAAAAAACTATTCCTTCACAATAGAGTTTTGAAAACATATAACTATAAAACTGTAAATATTTCATCCTCTAGTGTTCAATCTGATAAAGAACCTAACCCAGAAATTGCATCACTATACTTTTCAGAGCCCTTGACACAATATATTGTCCTACAGAAATAAAAGCCTGAAACATCTTAACTTCCTTCTGCTGAGCCACTGTCAAAAAAAAAAAAAAAAAAAATTACGCACTAGAATGTAACCTTTGTCTAAATTATGATATCTTTCTTGCTTTAGAGTAGACTCACACTTAGACAGAATCTGCCTGAAGTCATGCAGTTAGTTTAATGGAAATATACTACCAAAAGCCAGCTGAATTTACAGTGCATTTAGATAATCTTTTCTCACTCAGAGATCTCAGAAGTTGCAAAGGTGAACATTTTGACAATTTCCATTTCGCAGATGGGCTACTCAAGGTGCACGAGGACTATCTTATTAGTTCAGTCATACAAAACAAGCTGTAGGTGGCTTCAACTACATAATACAGCTCTCTTGATTCCCATCTTCAGCTCACACTACTGGTGCTTGCAACTTTTTGTGTCTTTAATGGTTAAGTGCTCTCCCAAAACACCACTCCATGAAAAAAGGTTTAACAATGCTCCCTTATACACTTCACAGCAGAAATTATATTAGCTATGCATGTTTTACTAATGAAGAAGTGCTTCTTATAATGAGGAGTATTTGGTCTTTGTAAAAATGCATTCAACATTTATAATAGAGTTATGAAAATTATACTGACATAGTTTTTTTATGACAATTCAGGGGGTTGGGAGACATATATATTTCACAGAATATTCAGGCAATTCCTCAAATGAATTTCAGTCTTCAATTATAAAAAACCCAAAAGGCACTTATACAGTCCAGGGGCAAAGGAATTTACACAGTTGTTTCAATTTTATTTTGCTAGATGATGGCATAACACTCAACACATCACAGAAGGTAATGAAATTCTACCTTTCTCTAAAACCTCATGATTTTAAATAAGACTTTTGCTTCTCTACAAAGGATCTTAACTTTCCACTACTAGCAAAGAAAATTACTTGAAAGCTATTATGCTTTAACCCAAACTGGCAACTAAGCCCCACACAGCTGCTCTCTCACTCCCTCCTTGTGGGATGGGGAAGAGAATGGGAGAGTAAAAACGAGAAAACTCGTGGCTTGAGATAAAGACAGTTTAACAAGTAAAGCAAAAGCCATGCACATAAGAAAAGCAAACCAAGGAATTCATTTTCTGCTTCCCATTGGCAGGCAGGTGTACAGCCATCTCCAGGAAAGCAGGGCTCCATCACACTACATGGGAAGGCAAATACCATCACTCTGAACATCCCTGTTTCTTCTTCGTCACCCAGCTTTATACGCTGAGCACAACATCATGTTAGATGGAATGTCCCTGGGACCAGTTGGGGTCAGCTGTCCTAGCTGTGTCTTCTCCCAACTCCTTGTGTACTTTCAGCCTACCCACTGGTCGGTGGGGTGCTGTGAGACACAGAAAACACCTTGACTCTGTGTAAGCACTGCTCAGCCGTAACTGATCCCTGCGTTATCAAGACTGTTTCCAGCACAAATTCAAAACATAGCCTCATGCTAGCTACTATGAAAATATAATTTGAAAATAATTCGGAAAAAATTCTGAATTAACTTCAGCCAAAACAGCATAAATACAGGCAATTAGCATTAAAAAAATATTTATAATACAAACTTATGACGTAGGCTTGAAAAGACTCTAATAATAGTTATCCTTGACAGTTGTAACAGGAAAAACTATGCTGTTTGCTGTTCTTCAAAACTAATGAACTTAGAATATATCATTCTGTCGTGGTTTAAGCTCAGATAGTAACTCGGAACCACATAGATACATGTTCACTCCCTCATTTTTCCCCCATCTCCAGGCAGGATGGAGAGGAGAATCAGAAGAATGTGAACTCCACAGACTGAGATAAGAACAGTGCAATAAGTAAAGTGTGATATAAAACTATGACTGCTACTGTTACTGCTACTACTAAGGGAAGTAATAAGAAGAGAGAATAAAAAACTAAAAAGAGACAAAAAAAAAAACAAAAAACAAAACTTAAACTAATAAAGTGATGCAAAATGCAATTACTCACCACCAACCGATACCCAGCTCAACTGAATAATGATCTGGGCCTTCCTGGTAACTCCCCCTAGGTTATATACTGGGCATGACGTGCTGTTTGGGTTAGGTGTCCTGTCTCTGCTTCCTCCCAGGTGCCCGTGTCCCTCCTCACTGGCAGAGCATGTGAGACTGGAGTGCCCTTGATCAGGGTAAGTGCTACTGAACAACAACTAAAACATCAGTGTGTTATCAGCATTGTTCTCAGCCTAAAACCAAAACACAGCACTTCATCAGCTGCTGGGAAGGAGAAAAATAACTGTTACAGCTGAACCCAGGACACATTCTCAATAGATTATGTGTATTTACTAACATCCTTACAGGTATTATCAACAAAATGGTGTGAAATGACTTGAGGGAAAACACAGCTCGGTTTCCCTTTTCCTTCAAAACCTGAAAATATACTTTCTGTTCCTTCAGTCTTGCTGAAGGGTTATGCTTGTTTTTTAGGTTTCTGTTATTTGTAATGAGTCTGAGAATTGTGATTTAATCCACATGGATGGTTACTATACTATGTAAAGACCAGCCAAAATCATTAAGGAGAGGATGGGAATATATCTACATAGTTGCAGGTATGTTTTCTTGGAGTTTTGACAGGAAAGAGATCAGAGCACATTTGTGTGTCTTCATCTTCTCACAAACTAATAGTTTATTATTCTATGATTAATGAATGAACCACTATTGGTTTTCCAACTTATGTCTTCACTCTTCTATAGAGGAGATTGGCTAAATATTTAAAGGTACAGCAATTCATTACAGACGTTCAGTTCCCTTACCAAAAAATTTATGAGTTTGAATAAACTGCCATTGGTCAAGTTTTAAAAACCATCCCATCAGAATAGTTTAGAGTCACCGTTCCTTGTAATGCCTGGGTTACTTAGCAGCCTAACTGCTCATAGATGGTCTTTGGCTACTCTAGCACAGGAATTTCTCATATAACCACCTTGTCCTATGCAAGTTACCACTCTGTCAAAGTGACAAAAGCAAATGTGCTCTTGAAGTTCTGTGTTGCCATTCATAGTCCTGCATCTTTATTTCAGTCACAGATGATGGTTGACTTGAGCCGGTAAGTCCACTGTAGTTAACTGACTGCAGAGCTCTTGTTCAACTTCTGCTATATCTGATACAGCACCAACAGAGACCACTGGAGAATTGGGTGACATTAATGTCAAATGAAAATGTTCATCTGCTTCATAGCTATCTTATGGACTGGTTGACTAAAAAATTTATCTAAGCACAAGATGAAGCCTCTCTGTTGATAAAAGGAATGAAGAAAGCATGCAAAAGGAGTCTTAAAGAATGGATGCCTAAAGAATATAACCACATCTGCCAACTTTATCCTGCTGGTGTTTGATATTTCAGATATACAGCTGATGAGTTCATACCACTTTAATAGAGTAATGAAAATAGACAGACTACTAAACATAAGGCAGAGAAAAGTATATCCCAGATCCTTGGGAGAAACAATTACAATCAATCACAGGTATATTATCTGTTTCAACAAAAATGTGCCATTGGAGTTTCTCCAGTCGCTTATGCCAAGTTTGAATATGTGTTAGATCATCCTCGTTTGAAACACTTTCAGACTCCAAATTCATACAGTAAAGGATGGAAAAATTTCTAGGGCATTTTAGTCACACACAGAAGTATATCGTACTTATATATTAGTACAATATACATACTGTAGTTTCCATAGACCCATGTGATCTTATACAAATAATCTGATATCTGCACTATGCAATGGATCCTAGCATATACTGGCTTACACCTGCAGTTTGGCTCTATTTTCACTCCTTCTATTTAGTCTACTCATTCTAGTAATATTTAAAATTTCTGGTCATAGAATACTAGGAAGATTGTGAGTCCAGAACAACACAGAATACTAAATTCATGTTACCAACAACTGGGTGCATTGTACCTTTGTTTTAGATGTATCATTAAAATAAGTCAAGACAGTTGTCATCAGGTAAGTTCAGCTGTTGAAAACAGTGAAACATCCAGACAGATTTTTAAATCTGTTGGGACAAAAGACAGATCAGAGACTCACAGACTGATGAAGACATGGCCTGCAAATCCACAAGCTTCTAAAATCTAAGTGTAGAACGTATCTAACAAATGTTAACTTGAGAAAAAATCATTTAGTCTTCAAGACAAGAATAAATTTAATGCAATGTTATTGCTAGACTGAAGAACTGAAAGGAGTTACTGGCCACTGCACATGTTTTTCTTAAGTAGTATCTCCTTCTTCACTTTTGCATCACACTAATAAATCTTCCTAGGATTAATCTTGCTAGGCCTATACACGGATAAAAAAGGAAAGGATCATTATCGAGGATAGCGGTAACAATAGTCATAGTACAAGCCCTAGTAAGAATAGAGTTCCTACAAAAAAAAAAAAAAAATCAATTTTTTATTAAACACATAGGCAAAGTAATAAACAAAAGATCACCAATGATATCAGATGATTATAAGTGGCACAGCTCTCCTCTGCATCTGTTTTTATGTTCTGTACAATGTTTAACTTCCTCTGTTAGCATTTCATTGTCTTTTATTTAGTAGTTGAGAAAAAAATGTCAAAGATTTCTAATGTTAACATTACTAAATACAGGAATATTTCATTGTTGAACTGAACTGATATCAATATCATGGCAACCAAGTTGCATAACAACTATGTTGATGCCAAATAACAGCACAACCTGAAGCTACTTTCTTTCTTTAAAGACTTTGCTAACTTGATTTTGGGATAACATATTACTGTAATGTGTTATGTGTTGTGTTGTAAAACCTTGGCCACATAAAAAAGAAAAAAATAGTAACTGTGTGTCATATGTAGTCCTGATTTGAGCTCTGTGATTAATATCTACAAGGCAAAAGGCTTCAAATAACATCTGTTGGAAAAAAGGCCCAAGGGTGGAAGTGTAATGGTGATTTAATATCAGCCACATCTCAGCAGTGTGGTACTTTCCTCATGAGTTCAGAGAGATATAAATGATCTGAATACTTTCATTTGTAGCTAGTTTTATGTTTGAAGATAGTACTAAATGGGAAATGACATATTAGGGAAATTTTGTGTTTTGATAGAGGGTGTAGTGCACATCTGTAACAAATGAACAAGAGAACATCCACTCTGGCCATGGTTCACATGAAGTCTACAGAAGCAGATTCTGGGGAAGAAAAGGCACACCAGCACCTATAGCATGTAATCACATCAGCACGACCTGACTGACAGCATTCTGTGACTAGTTTTGCAAACCCTGGCAGAAACAGACCAGAAGAAGAAAAATGGCAATGAAAAAGAGGCAAGCCTGCTTCTGTCCAGCTTTTAAACTGTAATGCACCCACTAACATTTGCAGAATCCCTCTAAGGCTGCAGGTTTTTTCAGAGCCAAAATCTAGTTTACAGCCTATTGCGTTCCAAGGTACATCTGTCAATTATTTGCAGACAGGGTTATATACATTCTGACGGGTGTGTGTATAGCACCTGCATACACTTCCAGTTCACATTTTGTTCTTTATTTTTCTGGGGGTAGGAGTAAAGGGAATAGCAAGTGGGGGCTTATATGAAATCCTAGCAAAAATAAAATATTGCCAAGTCTAGAATAGTATCATTTAGAAATATTTCTTCTATGTAAGAGTAATTAGGAATTACAGGTAAATTAAAAAGGAATAATAATGATACATAGCAACAGAGAATCAGGTAACTCCTTCAATAGGTATTGAGACAAGCGTGCTAACGAGCAGTGCCTACAGCATGATATAAGCCTACTGAATCTGATTGATCATATGCATGATCATCTTGTGGAGATAATTTATCACTGCTGCATCACTAAGTTCCCTCATAAAGCAGCAAAATACAGTACAAAGATTTTGCAAAAAATAATACTATTCTGTCTTACTCTGTTCTATTCCTTATTACTATACCTGGTAAACTCTAGTCAAAGAGTTGAGACTAATGGATGAACTGCAAAAAGAATTTTGTATTCCCACCCAGGAGACTGAAATCATTGACTTTGTGGGACAATGTTTCCCATCTACCTAAAAACATTTTCCAGCATGAAGGTTTTGCAATGCAAAACTGCACTGTACCTGTGACTAGAAAAAATAGCAGTGATAACATCAAAGTAATGCAGACAACAGTTTTACAGAAGAGACAGTTTAAGAAAAATCTCCTGGTAAGCCAGAAACCTTGTCATAGCACAAAATCAAAGAAATAGAATTAGAGTCTGTTCTTTTCCACTGCTGAAAACCCAAAAGTATTGAGGAGTTCTCTCCTGTTGATTGTATGTGATCTTCTTTTCTGTTTTCATTGTTCTCCCCCTCTCCACCTCCCACTGTGTGCTGATTATTACCCCACAGAAGTCAGCTTTCACAAAAAAAGCATGGCCTTTCACATCAGCTTCTGAAAGCATGTGTGCTCACTGACAATGCACATTCTAATGCATTCTGAACATAACTGTGAGCTGTCTTGAATTCTTTACAACAAACCTCAGCTTCTGTATACAATCCCCATACAAAGAGCTTACTTGTGTGATGCAGTAAAGCAGCTTTGCATGGCGTATCACACTTCTTTGGGCAGTCACTTCTACTTATCTTAGAAAAGTTTATTGATTTTTGTTTACCTCAAAAACAAGCTCAATGAAAGACTAGAAACTAAATCTGTAAAATGATTATGTAAGACAGATGATAAATAGAACTCATATTTATGACAAACAATAACTGTGTCTGCAAGAAGTACTTTTGCAGGCATTTATTTCGCTTTTGTTTGAAAAGCTACATCTGTGTGCTGAACATTTGGAATCACAAGCTAGTCTTACCTTGACACAAGCTACAAGACTAACAGAAGGAAACCTTGCAATTAATATGCCTAAATTTCTGTGAGAACAATGAGCAAACTTGCATCTCATTATCTACCTAGCCATATTCAAGCATGAACTGAAATAGATAAAGCAATAATACTCACCCTAAATCCCACAAATTCAATAACATTAAGGATGATTTTGTAATGGGTGCTTAAGTGTTAACTTCTTAATTAGTATTTTGACTGGCAATAAATAATTGCAGTAAAAGAACTATTAAATAACTATGTATAATCAACAGGTAGAATTAAATCTACAAATAGCAACTAGAGGTGCTTGGATTAAGTTCTAAAACCTACTTACAAAGCACAAAAGGTAGCACACCTACTTTCTTTTCAGTAGAAGGTCTTTTGAACAGTGCAATTAGCTCATTAACATTTATGTTTAGAGCTGAAATATGAGGTGATTGACATAGAACCCAAGAATACACAATTCAGAAAGTCTTATGTCACAAAAACAGCATCAGGTAAAGAGATTATGGAATTTGTTCAGAAGGCAGAAGGAAAGAAAAGAGATTCTTCCAATGATGAAGAAAAGCATCAAATTATATATTCCAAAGTTAAGGAGTTTGCTGCTTTTTCTTTTTTTTTAATATCGTCTTTCAGAGTACTGAACATATAATACATATATCAATGTACCTTCTTAGCCCCCCACACCACTAATATTTTCAAAAGTTTTATTTAATTCTTGAAGAATTTCCTAAGATTTTCTTTACAAGCATACAGAAGACAGGCAAGGCACTTGACACAAAGTCAATAGATAAGACTTGGTGTTACCTGAGTCTACGTGGACAAACAGTACCTTTTGGAGACCCCAAGTAGAATGAAGATTGGCAGTAAATTGTAGTTACCACTAAATCTTTCTTTGTAACAGAATTTTATGATTAGCGTGACACAGAATCAGAATAGTATATGGTCAGAGTAGCACAGGATTTTTATAAGCAGAATCAGCACAGCACAGTTTTGCAAGAAGCATAACACAGAATTTTTAGGAGAGTTTAGTTTATCATTCCTTATCATCTGGACCCTCTGCAGATTGGATCATCTCTTGACATTTTGCTTGCCACTTCAATATAACAATAATAATCTGGACTCAAAAATGGTATATGAGTCACTCAGTCCTCTGAAGAAGCAGATGATGGTGGAAGCATCTATGATTGATTAGGGAATGGTTTTGAGACTGGTCTTGTTCAACATCTTTGTGGGTGACATGGACAGTGGGATTGAGTGTTCCTTCAGCAACGTTTGTCGATGACACCAAGCTGTGTGGTTCAGTTGGTACACTAGAGGGAAGGAATGACATACAGAGGGACCTTGACATGATTGTGAGGCTGTGGGCTGATGCCAGCTTTATGAAGTTTAACCCTGAGAAGTGCAAGGTCCTACACCTGGGTTGGAGCAATCCCAGACACAGCTACAGGTTAGGCAGAGAAGAAATTCAGAGAAGCCCTGTGGAGAAGGACTTGGGGATGTTGGCTAATAAGAAACTTATCATGAGCTTGCAGTGTGAACTTGCAGCCTGGAAAGTCAACCATATCCTTGGCTGCATCAAAAGCTGTGTGACTAGCAGGTTGAAGGAGGTTATCCTGCCCCTCGCTCTCGTGAGACCTCACCTGGAGTATTGTGTGCAGTTCTGGTGTTCTTAAAATAAAAAGGACAGGGAACTGTTGGAACAAGTCCAGAGGAGGGCCTCGAGGATGATCAGGGGACTGGAGTGCCTCCTGTTTGAAGATAGGCTGAGAAAATTGGGTTTGTTCAGCCTGGAGAAGAGAAGATAGTGGAGACCTCATAGCAGCCTTCTAGTATCCGAAGAACACCTATAAAGATGTCGGGGAAGGACTCTTCATTAGAGACATACGGGATTGTAGTGAGAGGACAAGGGGTAACGGGTTCAAATTTACACAGGGGAAGCTTAGATTGGATCTGAGGAAGAAATTCTTTCTGTAAGGGTGGTGAGTCACTGGAATGGGCTGCTCAAGGAAGTTGTGAATGATCCATCACTGACAATGTTGAAGGCCGGGTTGGACATAGCCTTGGGTGGCATGGTTTAGTGGGAGGTGCCCCTGCCCATGTCAGGGAGCTTGGAAGTAGATTATCTTAAGGTCCTTTCCAACCCAAATTATTCCATTATTCTATGATTCTATGATCTAAATGTCCTTTTCATCTTTAACTATTCTATGATTCTATGATCATGAGGGGATCATGGAGCTTGCCATCCAGAAGCAGGTCTGATCCAAGTCCCACTTAGGACTTGTAAATGCTAAATTTTATAGGCAGTTCTGCGTGCTGTTGCACTTCCCTGTTCTCTGTACTGGTTATCACCACCATCCGGCTGGCTGGTTGTCTAGGACCTTCAAGGCCAGTAAGGAGGAAAAAGTCAGCCTGGTGCACAGGAGCCTAGGGGCTGATAGAATCATAGAATAGTTAGAGTTGGAAACGACCATAAGATCATCTAGTGTTAGTTGCTAGGTACATTATCAGGAGTCAGGAGTAGGGTCACTGGTCACAGTTGGGTGTCCAAGTGATGAAATAAGTGGAAAAAATATTTTGTCTTGAAACAATATTAAGACTCCTAAGGAAAATTCCCCATAGCCAATTTAGAGACATACGTCACTCTTACAGTGGAATAATGAATTTCGAAGGCTTCTAAGAGTATCTTGGGATGCGCTACAAGTACCTATTTTGTAAGTAATACATATTTCAGAGTGTCCTTAATTTGTCTTATTCTCTGGTAGAAAGGAAAATTTTTTCCAAATATTCTGTTGCCATCTGCATCCAGGGTGATACAATCCACTTGTGGGTGTCATAACAACTTTTCAGAAGAAAAGATGGGGTAGGATGGACTCAAAAAGAGTTTATTAATCTTATTAGACTAACCAAGTTTAACGAAAGAGAGACTTAAAAGATAAAATAGCAAGTCAACTGAAAAACAGATGCATATTAACCTGTCAAAATTAATAAACTAATAGGGAAAAATATAACTACAGGAAAATAATAAAATACAGTTCCAAAATTATCCATGATAATAATAAGTATCTTTGTGAGTTGCTCCGGTACTTTGGCTATTTTGAAGCTAGATAATTGGCCTAATTAAAATCCAGTTAAGATAGAAAAAGAGCAGCAGCACTTCCTTCTTCTTTCCCGCTATCGTAATTTCTAATTAAATATGACCAAGACTGATGTGCCTTATGTAAAGTCTGTAGCTATCTGTATGTATTAGGCACGTGCAAGCATACATACCAGATTGGCCCCTTCTCAGGAGACCTAAATGGGGGAACATCTAGCATGGGGGTGGTAAGTAGCAAAAGATGTGAACCCAGATGCTCAGCCTTTCAAAGACAGCAGATGGCCTTTTACAAAAGCACAGCTTTATGTACTTGGAGACAATTTTTGGTATGAGCTTAGTCACCAACCAGGTTAGTCAATGATGTGGAGTTGGAGTTTTCTCTTGGGCTTTGAAAATCTAACTCATTTTGCATGTTTGTAAGCATTAGACGCGTGATTGCATTAGCTTTATTAAAAAAAAAAAAAAAAAAAAGAAAGTAACTTTTTCTACTGTGTAAAGATAAAATAGTTCCTGAGAGCAGAACACATTTCTGTAGTTGTTTTCCCACTTCATATCTATGAAGCCAATTGGGAGGACGGTTCCTTACAGAGATTTTTTAAAATTGCTCACTTACACACTTGGGTAACATAAACACTTTGAAAGAACTTAAATACTGTGTGAGTGCAGGTTTGGCTGCACAGAGATCACCATCACCTTTCATCTACCAGGAATTCTCTCCCTTGGGGTGCTTGAAGAGCAAAGAAGCAAAAAGAGACTGAAGCAGAGTCCCTGTTCTGTTCACAGTAATCATCCCACTTCTCTTTCCGTTACCAGTAAATTCTTTCTGTTAGCATGAAGGAATGTACTGAGGCATGAGAGAAATGTGTTTTTATTGTATTCATTCTGAATATACAAGATTTCTGTTAAGACAAGACTTTAGAGTGACATGCAATAAATACAAATAAAGATGACTACTTAGCCTGAAAAGACATTTGCAGATGCTGAATCCTAGTCATTTTCAGCATGGAGATATTTAGCCCATGAATGAGGATCTAAAACCCTTCTAGGCAAGGAAAGATTTTATTATCAAATTTCACCAAACATAAATACAGGCTAGTTTTACAGGGGACTCTCCTATGTCCAGAGGCACTGATGAGAAAGGAGAACCAGCTGCCACTTCCATTTCCTCCTGCTTTGGCAGTATTGACAAGGGCTGAGATGTTAAACTGGGGAAAGAGTTTTAGTCTCAACTCCTATTGTTCAAATTCCTTCTAGTAATCTAAGTAAAATGCATAATAAGCTAAAAGAAGACCATGACACATTAAATTACAGCAGATGAGATCAGAGACTTCAGCAGAAGATCAGAGTGCACAGGGTACTGAGTATAAAGAAGTTTGCCCATTAAAGGGTTCATGTTCTCCTATGAAAAAGTGTAATTGTCCAGGTATTTTCATTTGACTGTACAGTCCTAAAACCTTGACTCTCTGTGGTGTGCTGACCCTGGCTGGACACCAGGTTCCCACCAAGCCATTCTGTCACTCCCCTCCTGAGCTGGTCAGGGAAGAGAAAATATTATGAAAGGCTCATAGGCTGAGAAAAGGATGGGAAGAGATCACTCACCAATTACCATCACAAGCAAAACACTCTAAGCTTGGGTAAAATTGGTTTAATTTGTTATTAAAAAAATCAGAATAAGATAATGAGAAATGAAAGCAAATCTTAACACCTTCCTGCTACCCCTCCCTTCTTCCCAGGCTCAGATTCACTTCTGAGTTATCTGCCTCCTCCCCACAGCAGCATAAGGGGATGGGGAATGGGAGTTGTGGTCAGCTCATCACATGGCATCTCTACTGCTCCTTCCTCTTCAGGAGAGGACTGCTCATGCTCTTCCCCTACAGCAGTGTGGGTCTCTTTCTTCTGTAGTCCAGGATGCAGTCCTTCCACAGAGCAGGGTGCTCCAGTGTGGGTTCTCCATGGGGTGACAAGTCCTGCAGCAAACCTACTCCATTGTGGGTTTCCCATGGGGTCACATCCTCCTTCAGGCATTCCCCTGCTCCAGCTGGAGGTGTAGATCTGCTCCCCCAATGGACCTCCATAGGCTGCAGAGGCACAGCTGCCTCACCATGGTCTGCACCATGGTCTGCAGGGGAATCTCTGCACCCCTGCCTGGAGCACCTGCTGCCCTTCTTTTGCGCTGACTTTGGGGTCTGAAGGGCTGTTTCTCTCACATATTCTCACTCTCTGGCTGCAGTTGCTGTTGTACAGGAGTTTTTCCCCCTTAACAGGTGCTGCGGCTGTCACTGGTGAGCTTGGCCTTGGCCAGCTGTGAGCCTGTGCTGGAGCTGGCTGCCATTGGCTTTGTTGGACCCTGGGGAAGCTTCTGGCAGCTTCCCACAGAAGCCACCCCTCTAGCCCCTCCATTACCACAACCTTGGCTTGCAAACCCAGTATACTTTCTTTGGAAAAGTATGTGTTTTTCTTTAAGACAGTAAGTGCTGAGATTGTATGATGGAAAAATGTTACGGAATGTATTTGTGGGTGAGGAAAGGGGAGCAGCTCCTTCTCTGTTTGCACATATTTCTATCATCATTTAATTCTTTTCTTGGAAATCAATAACTCATAACTGACAGCAGCAGGATAGTGGCTGTTTGGTGTTCTTCTTTTTGTCTTTATCCTTCCCGTACAGCTGCTGAATATTTGCTTGTCAACATTGGTGGTGAAATGCATTTCTCAAAAGCAGTCCAGAAAGAAAATATATCTTAAAGCAAAAACCAGAACTTAAATTAAAAAAAAGCCAAAGGTGTTGCAGCATAGCATTTCCCAGTGTACTCATAGTCTCAGCACACACTATACGTGATTTCTCTTAGGAAAAAACTCTGCATTCAGTACTGTATGGGTACATAAGATATTTGTGTTTGCTGTAGAAAAAAACCCACAGTATTTCTATTGTAAATATGTATGTAAGGTCTATCTAATACTTTCTCATCAGTATAAACAGGATCTATAAATGGTGTGTAATCCCTTGAGCTTTTGTGGACCTGGAGCTGTCTGAAGCAAATCTGTGGAGTGGCAAAAGCTGTTAAAGCATCTGTTATCTGTACTGGAGGGCTGAAATTTCAGGGGCTATGAAGGATCACAGATATTCTCTGTCATTCTGGAAAAAAAAACAAAACAAAACAAAACAAAACAATGAATGTCCCCCAAATGTGCAGAAGTTACCTGGAGATAGCAAAATATAATAGCTATGCCAAAGTACATGGGACATTTTTAGATGAACTCACTCTGAGGTATCAGAGTAAGGGGGAGAGAGGTGGCAAATAGTGGGAGGAAATTTGTATGTCTCTAAGTGATACAGTTATATCTGTAAAATAATTAAATCAAATTCAGAGTAAGAAAACAGCTAGCAGGCTGAAACTGATGGGGAATTTCAGAGGTGTTTTGTTCAGGATGTTTTCCAGCTGTTTGTCTGTTTGCCAGCTGAGTAGCAAAGAACACCTCAGAGGGATTTCATCACTTCTGTTCTCCTGCTTTTGATTTAAACTTACCATTTGCAGATTATTTGCTACAGTAGTTTACAACAAGAAGTCGTTTTAACTAAGTTTCTTATTTCGTTATTTTATTCTTGTTCTTTGACAATAGCCACCCTCTTTTGCCCCCAGCAAGTTCAAATGACTTAAATGATTTCAGGATCTCCAGTGCCTTTGCAAGTGTCCAGCAGATTCTCAAATCCATTTTGCTCAACAGAAGTGTCTTTTCATCTTACAGAGCTTAATTAATACAGAATTAAATAAAGCTTTCAACTGAACAGTCCATGAACCTAAAGGACTAGTAGAACAGTCTATTAGAATCAGAGAAAACAAAAAGTGTGATGGATCTGTGAAAGCCAATTGTGTGCTGCAAAAGTAGAGCTACAGATTACATCAATACATATTTTGCTTTTTGTGGAGAAAAAGTTAAGAAAGGAGCCATTCTGAAGCCATTCCTGTATTAGCTGTTTACAAATATGTGCACTAAAGCAATATTGTCTAAAAGGATTTCATAGTTGTCTTTTATTCTCAGTAGGCTAGAACCATAGCTACTAATTTCTTTCCTTCATGCACTGGATTTTTATGAAATCTTTAAAGCTGTTTTCAGAGTGCAATAGCCTCTTAACTGTGACTTCATATGGTCTGAAATCAAACACTGTATTCACATACAAGGCTTTGGGCACAGTTACATTTAAATCCCATTGCACAAGGGTCGCACAAGAATCCCTAACATATATAAACTGGAAAGGCTGATTTACCCAGCTGGGAATCTGAACTAGTGTCATATGTAGGAATGTACCAAACCATGGAAAACTGAACAGAAAGTTATCACAGAGAAGTTCTCTTGTTAGAAATATTAAGAAAAATATTTGACATTTTTTGACAAAGTTGTTTAAGCTTTGAAGGTTTCACAAGAAAAAGATGCCCATATTGACCAAACTTCAAGGATTAAACCAGCAAATATGTATTAGGGCATGTATGTTGTAATCTTATTAAGTCAAATGTTATTATTGATGTTATTTGTTATTATTCCTTTTACAGCAATTGCTGGGAAACCTGTCAAAAGTGAGGTGACTCTGTGCCAAGCATTGTTCAAATGTATAGAATGACATGACCTTGCCCTGAGACCTTTCACAATCTAATTTAGTTTGAGGCTCAACAAATGGATGAAATCACTAAAAAAGGAAGAGGAAAGGAGCAAAAATAATGCTACTGGACAGCCATCATAGAACATTTGGATTAGATTTTTTCCTGTAGGCAAGGTTGTGTTTTTGTAAGACACTAATTTATGTGGGTTTATGATGATATTCGATTATCTGTGACTTGTCTGCTATAGCATGTGTTTTCTTTATCTCTGCAGTACATTCTGCTTTTATTTTACTTGTGTTGACCTTTCAGAAGGTGCTACACTGCAAGAAAAACAATGATATCTGATTTTATAAATCTAAAATACTTTTTAGAAAAAAAAATTTACCCTAGAAAAGTGGAGTTTTGTTTGTTTGCACAGAAGTTATGTAAGAAATATTATGACCTGCATGAAGGAAGTCTGAATGAAAATGTGCGTGTGTAAGCATGAGAAGGAAAGCAGAACAAAGGCTTAAAGAATGTCCAGATAACAAGGGACGCTGTTCCCAGGACACTGCTTTCATCAGCAAAATTGAGGAACATGTTCTTGATATCAAAAACAAAAGTCCTATGGCCTGAGAAGGAGACAACTCATCAGCAAAATAAGCCAGGGCCCCAACACTGGCAGGGTGGCAGCAGGGATGCAGCACACCACATACATCATTGCTTTCCCTGTTCAACTGCCAAGAAAAGAGACAAGAAACGTGTTTCACACATATGGCAAAAGAGGAGAAACAGATAGTGGACAGTGACGTAACTTAAGAGTTGAAGTAGTTGAAGTAAGTGAGATTTAAAGTGAAGATCTACCCCAAAATAGCTGATGGCTCCTGACGGAAAAGATCTGTCCAAAGACTTGTCATTGACAAATTCTTGTTTGTTTGGAGGAACTCTAGAGATGCAGAACATCTCATGCACTTGTAGTACACACAAGTGATTTTGGTCAGAACACTAGGACACACACATACTGCTTCTTTTGAGTGCATGAGTGAAAGAGTGTAGAAACAGGAAATCAACTTGCTTTAGAAACTTCAAAATCAATGCATCTTTCTGAGCCATAAGATCTTGCATTGTGCTGTATTATGCTAATAATACTACAAAGCAGTTGTCAATACAGTAACTAAAATCAATACCAACAAAACACTTGATGTGTGCTCTGGCATCTGAAAATTCTATAAGAATAGAAATAAATTTTGTAGTAGTTCTCAAAGAAAAGACTGGTTATCAAGTGGATTTCAAGGAGAACCTATTCTAGTGAAGATAGCTATAGCAAATTTTGAGTTTCCATGCTTTTAAACTGCCCTAGGTATTATTGAACAAATATATTGCATTATTTTCAATAATATCTTAGGGGAAAACAGATCATTTTATAATATCTACAGTGAATTGCACACACATATGAAATTGCATTGTACATGAACTGTGACAAGCAGTTTGTTCAAAAGCAGTTGAGAAATAAAATATATTATGTGATTTCTAACTGAGGAAAAAAAAATATGTACTGTAATGTTTTTGAACCTGTTAAAGCTCCAGAACTGCTGCACTTTCCCTTGACCTTGTAGGCCTGTAGCCCAGTGCATGAAGTATTGCTCTATCTCATAAGAGGTCACTGCCCTTGTACCAACTTTACGCTGCTGAAGATTGAGGGCTGTTAGTCTTGCTTGGTTGGATCTTGTATTATCTTGTGTTGTGATATAACCCCAGCTGGTGACTAAGCATCTTGCAGATGCTTGCTCCCCATGATGGGATGGGGGAGAGAATCAGAAGAGCAAAACTGACAGTTTGTGGCTTCAAATAAAGACAGTTTAACAAACAAAGCAAACCAAGGATTTCATTCAACACTTGTCATTGGCAGAAAGGTGTTCAGACATCTCTAGGAATGCAGGGCTCCATCACACATAATGGTGACTGGAATGACAAATACCATCACTCTCATGTTTGTCCTCCACTTCCTTCTTCCTCCATCTGAGCATGATGCCATATGATGTGGAATATATTTTTAGTCACTGGGGTCAGGTGCCCCAGCTGTGTCCCCTCCCAACTACTTGTTGCACCCCCAGCCTCCTTCCTGGTGGTGTAGGATAAGAGACAGAAAAGGCCTCTATGCTGTGTAAGCAGTGCTCAACAATAAGGAAAACATCCTGGTGTTATCAACACTAATTCAAACACAAAGCAAAACACAGACCTGTGCTATGAATAAAATTAACTCTATCACAGCCAAAACCAGTAAGGAAGAGCTTTGTTTTAGTTTTTTTTTTCTTGCAAATGGCTAGGTGGTTATGCCTGATTTGCTTTACTTTTGCTTATCTTTCTGGAGTAAAACCACATTTTCTCTATAGAGCATAGCAAAAAGTAGTTATTCTGCACATAATGAAATATTTATGTCTCTGTCTTAGTGAGGTACTGTAAAGGAATAGAGGCCTGGTATAGTAGCAGAGATATTCAGACATATATACTTACATATGGTAGTGCAAGTTATATAAATCATTAAAGCAATCTTTTTGACCCAATGTAATTAGCCTCGATGTGGTCAACTCTAAATCAATTCCTTTCATGCTTGTTCTTAACATCTTTTTACTTGAAAACCTACCTTGAAACCTTTCTTTTCTTTGATCTGATATTTATTAAGGAAACTTTACGTTTATTAAGCTTTTATTCAAATCTAGTATACTAACATAAAAAGCACCAATAGAAGTGTCAAAAATATCAGCTGCAATATATAAACATAATAGGGAATTTGGTAAGAGTGCACCAGGCATGAATGAGTTATAAGCAGACATATTTTCAGCCCTTCTCATTTACACTGCGGAAGTGACTCTAGAAATAAAAGGTAAATGAGGTGATTGAAATCCTTCCCTTAATCAAAAACAAGCAAAAAGTAAGAAAACATGCAAAATATAAAATATAGGCTTTCTTGAAGCCAAAACTGCAAGAGCACCATGCTGGGTTTTTAGTCTAAGAAAGCCTGAATGAAATATTCTAACTATAAAAGGGCTGTCCTTGAGTGTTTCTCAGGTTTCCATCTATACACAGAATGTTTCATTCCAGGCATCTGAAAAAAAGTCTAGCAGAAACAAACCTATAACATATTTTCCATTCCTATTTTCAAAGACTTTACAGCAATCTGCCAGGCCCTCTACATTTGCCACACCTGAAATTGAAAATATTTCAACACGTTGTCAAACCCATAAACAATTCTTTCAGATGATATTTGCTTTAAGGAGACTGCGGTGGGGAATAAAGAAATGTGAAGACAAGAGTGAACTGAGAAGAGGAAAACTAAAAATCAGATGGTACAGGTAAACAGATAATGTCCTGTGTTCATACAAACTAAGGTCTTTAACCCTCTTAGTAAGTGACAATGGGAGGTACTTGGAATTAAATTCTTCTCTGAAAACTTCCACAAAAAATGTATTTTGCAAGGTGCAGTCCACCTACAGCTTGGTAGCCCCTAGATTTGTCCTAGACTCACAAATGTGGAGTGCTGACAGCCCATTTTGTTCCTCCCAGCTTACAGCAGTGCTCCTTCTCTGTATGCTGCTTTCTACTGTTCCCTAACACTGCCAGTGAAACTTGTGCCCCTTCTTGTTGATATCTGTGGTGAAATGTATGGGTAACAACTACTGGGGCAAGATATTTTCTGGGGGAGTGAGAAGTGGCAAGGTTGAATGGGTCAGTGTAGCCCAGACCTAATGTGAGGACTCCAGGTTACCATGTCTCAGCCAGCTGGGAAGTGACAATTTCATAAAATGAGAGGAGACCAGAATTCTGGTCCATCAGGATAAGAGGACTGCATCTGGAATGCATGCATGCAAGAGGAAATTACATTCAAAAGTAGGAAAAGGGGGTCTACAAATCCTCCAGTTTTCCTACTGAGGATGTTAGTATTGATACTTTCAGTTAGAGAAAACTCAGTGAGGAAAACCCTTTACACATACTGACATCCTAATGTGAACTGCAAGCCAGCTGTTCGGTACACTGCCCACAGCTATATTTAGTTCAGGGCTTTGTTGTACCAAGTCTTCCTGAACCAATTAAAATTGACATTTTGCACACTCTCTAATTAAAATGCAAATGAAGGGATGAATTGTGTAAAATAATAATTAAGAAAAAAACCAAAACGATTATGTAGGTTAATTAAGAGAAAAACACACCTAGACCCCAAGTTTACTGTTATGTGGATTTTAAACATAACCTGCTGACACAGCTGAATATGGAATCTGGACACAATACGGTGCTTTGGTAGAAAGGCTCTTCATCTATAGCAAACGTTGCAAAGTCCCTAGGAGAGTACTTCTATAATTGTTCATCTGCATTTGGAAGCTTGAGATAAATTCATTAAGAACTATATTTTATTCCTGCTTTTAAAATTCTCCTTCATTATTTTAACACATGCAATACTATGGCTCAGACTGTCTACAGATTTGTCCTAGAATAATACATTTATAATAATTTCAGTGCCTGTAGCTTCAGTATACCCATCCCATCTGCAATTTTTAATGCTGCTAATCAGAGCTGAGCTACAGGACACTTGAGAGGCCAGTCTATTCCTCAAAGCACTTACCTGATCCCTCCTACAGAAGAGAAAATGGGAAAAAAGTCCAAAAGAAAACAGGTACAATAGAATGACCTTACCTGTAGGTATACACTGGTGGGAAAGAAAAGATAATGTAAAGACTTGCATTCAAAACTCGGAAAGGAATCAGGCAAAAATAAAATGCATGTAAAATGCTTTGTCAGCCTGTTTCCAAGGTAGAGTTTCCATGTTTTTGAAGTAATCCATTTATAAGCACTGTGTCACTTTCAATTCCTAAATGTACGTTTGGAGCTATAATGATATTCCTGATGTGCTTTTAGTAAGAAAACGTAATTAGACCTTTTAAAAAGAGTTGCAACGAAACCAGCCCTCCAGAAAGCATACAAATGTACTTCCGCCTTCCATTTTCTGGGTATAGGAAGAAGACAATCTTAAAAGGGATTAGTCATGGCAGGAAAGAGTGCAGCCTGCAGGGAACTTTGAAAAAGGAGTTCATGATTGCAGGAGGAAAGATCTGAGAAAATGTTCCAGCACTCCAGCCTGTGTGAACGTTAGGTTTAATTGCAGAAACACCATTCAGAGACTGTCAGCTGCAGTCATTTCATGTGCTTTTATGTATTATATAAAAAGAAGTGAGACAAGATCATTGTTAAAATACCTGATTTAGAGTTTGACTCTTAATATTGCTGCAGATTTCCTATATAAGATGGACAACTAATTTAAATCCAGATCTGTAAAGCAAGTTAACACTCAGCTATATTAATGCACAGACAGGTGCTTTTGAAAACACAAAAGCACCATCTGCATCTTTAGGTTGCTAAACGCTTGAAAATCTGGCTCTCTATTTCACTGAGCTACAGAACCATCTGTAAAATAGGAAATAATCAGGTTTCCTTTTTTCCTAGCTTTTGTCCATGTTGATCTGTTCTTTCATTAGACTGGCCTCCTCAATATGTATGTCCCTAATATAAGAGACGTTTTATTTATTTGAAGTATCTGATCACTACAGAGAAAAAATAATATATTTTCAGCGAGGATTCACAGAACAAAAATGACTATTACTTCACCCCCGTGTATGAATGTGTTGTATAAGAAAGGCAAAAGCACTGTGAAATGAAGCTTCTTGTATAAAAAAAAGAAAAAAAGGAATGAGAATTTAATGAATCTAATATACTTGTTTCTGGAATTGCTGCTTCATCCCAAATTCAGAAAAGAAGCAGTAGGAGAGCATGGCATGGGAGGATAGGGCTATAATTAATATCAATAAGTTTTATCTTCTACACTACTTAGACAAGTACTTCAGTCCCTCCTGAGCAAATAACTCCTTTAGCAAGGACACAGGAAGAGTTCTTAAAAATGGGGAAAGTTATTATCTAGATTCCCAGCTACTTAGTTCAATAAGCAGAATTTCTTTAAATAACTTCTATGCCTCTTGTCCCCAGCAGTAAGAACCTAGACCAACCAGCTGCCATCTTTCCTCACGTTTGGAAATTACATTCTCAACAATCATATAGTTTCTGTATATATCTAAATCTTCACTGTGATCAGACTAAAAATTAAAAAAAAAAAAAACAAAAAAAACCCAAACTATCAAGAAGTCTCCATGGGCATTGATTTAGTGGAATAATTGCACAACACAAAATATGTAGGAAAATCCATCTGAACAGAGAAGGAAGTTAAACCCCTAATTCCTTGAGAAAATTGTGATAAGATATTGATAATATCCTGAAGGGGTGTATTTTGTATCTGGAGTTGGTTTTTCTTGATTGCCATTTTATGGTTGTTGCTGATGCATTTTTACCCGCTTACTGTGTTTAAAGGCAGGGAGGGTATGAAAAAGAAAGTCAGGTGTTAATAGCAAGGTAATCAACTATATCTGCTTGAAATAACAAGATGACTGAAATTTGCAAAAACTAAAAAAATAGTTTTCCCAGATCTTGGGAGATAAGAAAACTACATGCTGAGGAGGGTGATAAAAGAGACTAATGCATTGAAAAGTCTTTTATAGCAGAAGCTACAGCATAATGCAGCTTGGAGATGTATTACCTGCCTATTTTTACACTAAGGTGAATGCAAATATTAGATGAAGAAATAAATTACTTAAGCTAACAAACGCATTTGTTGCAGAAATAAATGTGTAAAGTGCTCCTCAGTTTAGGTCATTTATAGCTGTGAGAGGATGTTCCAAAACATCCTCTTAGCAGATATCAGGATAGTCTTTGGGTGATTTTAATTAAGGATGCTGCTTGTCTCCATCAGGGGAAACCTGGATTCAGTGATCCACAGCACTGTTGCTATCCTAGGCCCTGTGTGCTCTGGTATGTTGGACACTACAATGTGTTCTGGCTAAATTTCAAAGAACACTCAATAATGGTCAGAAAATTGCAGTAGGAAGTCATTTGACATTTCCTATTTTTGCTTAGGTTTGTTTTTTTCTTACACTGTGTAATATGAAGAAAAAATAGCCTTGAAAATTATTTTGCAAAGCCTTTTCTTGTTTACTCCAGCTATTACATGCTGTTAGATGATAAACTAGAGCTCCTGGAGGTTTGGAGCATAAAGCAGAGTTTTTACCTGTACTTCAGTTAGAATTCATCCCAGATTTGAAGTTATCAGATGTACCAAGCAAATCACTACTGGACCC
Source organism: Forpus xanthops (assembly GCA_032466535.1). Lineage (NCBI taxonomy): Eukaryota > Metazoa > Chordata > Aves > Psittaciformes > Psittacidae > Forpus > Forpus xanthops. The sequence goes on along the minus strand of JASSUY010011299.1, from coordinate 27,155 downwards.
AGGTATAAATTGGAGCAGTGTGCTTAAGCTTGCAAGTTAGTTGCTGGGCATTTCACAAATACAAACCACAAAACCTCTACAGGTAGCAACCAGCATTCTCAATAGACTGGCCTTTCTGAGCATCCATGAGTAGCTACTTAAGTAATACAGGAGCAAAAGCAAAGATTTGCAAGTTTCCTAGTAATGTAATAACATGGACTCTTAGCATAGTACAGCTCTCCTCTGCTTGTACTGCCAGGGAAATGGCGGCATGAATTCTGTCAGTTAAAACCCAACAATGAAACTGGAAGATACTACCCCTACAGGCTCATGCGGTGTGAAGCACTCATTATCGACCACCACCACATTCTGTTGAAGAAACATTTCACCTTCTCAGATTTCAAAACATTTCTGATGCCAGAGGGTATAATTCTGCTATTATACATCCAAACATGAATAGTGGAAACAGGAAGCTGGTTTTCTTGCTTGTTTGCTGTTTTACTTATTTTAAAGGAAAAAAAAAAAAGAAACATAGATATTTTCTCAGGAAAAAGGATGTTTCTTCATTTGAGAAGTCTCAGTAGATATGGACTTCATTAATTTGAGCAACAAATTGTGTGTAGGTTGATGATGGGGAAATAAATCCCCTGTATCTATGGATGACAGCTGAGGAGCACAGAAACACTGCTACAGCCATAGGATTTCTTATCAAAATGCCACTTCCCAGCACCCAGTTTCTGGAATTCATATTTCTGTATTCCCAATTAAATCCTCTCCCAGCTTCTAAGAATGTGTACTGCTGTCAAGTATTGTCTATTCATGTTCTAATTTACTTCTAATGTGGTCGTATTAGACAAGTGCAGCTGCTCTGAAAGAGTGATGAAAACAAACATAGATTCCTTACATCCTTCCACCACCTTGAAAAACCTCTCACTACAGTGCAGGAATTCCATACAAACTGCCTTAGAGGTATCACTTCCTACTGGTGAAAGTTCAAAAATATACAATACGTTAAAACATTTAGTGCCTGGAAAGGAGAAATTATGCCACGGGAGGAGGCGGCAGAGACAGGGCCTGAGGCCGAGCCGAGCTCCGCAGTGGAGCTGATCTCTGCAGCTGAGCCGAGGGCCGCAGCCGGGCCAAGTGCCGCAGGCGAGCTGCAGGAGGATGCAGGAGACCACACAGCACTTCCCAGCGAGGCAGAGGAGGAAGATCGGGACCCAGACAAAGCGCAGCTGGAGGTGAGAGAGCCGGCAAGTACAGCAGCTACAGCAGCCCCGGTAACAAGTACAGCAGCC
>JASSUY010011299.1:4639-22749 GCA_032466535.1 Forpus xanthops | reverse complement strand
TAATGGGTTCAGACTTAAACAGGGGAAGTTTAGGTTGGATCTGAGGAAGAAATTCTTTACTGTAAGGGTGGTGAGGTACTGGAATAGGTTGCCCAGGGAAGTTGTGAATGCTGTCAGTGTTCAAGGCCAGATTGGACATAGTCTTTGGTGGCATGGTTTAGTGGGAGATATCCCTGCCCATGGCAGGGAGATTGGACCTAGATGATCTTAAGGTCCTTTCCAACCTTAACTTTTCAATGATTCTATGATTCTATGAAGATTCTGTGTGATTATATTTGGGACAAGATGAGAAAATTTATCCCTATAGCAACAGCAGGGATTCTCAGGTCTATGGAAATGTTTTGACCTGGAATTTTAATAGTCCTTAAGTGACTTATGTCCTCAGTGTCTGCAGAAATTCACTGGATGTTAGCACTTTAATAAAATTGATGGCTTCAAAGGCCTGGTTTATTTCTCAGCTTTCTGCAGTCTGACAGCACTGATGACACACTCCATGCAATTAACTCCAAGACCAAATATGTGCACGGAAAAACTATGCTAAAAGAATAGCAAATATAATACCAGAATTAAGGCTATATGTTCAAGATTTTACTCAGGCTTTCCTCCTTCTCTGCTGCAAGTTTTATTGACGTAGTTAAGACTCTATTAGTCTGTGTGATACTGATGTGATTTGAAGAACTCTGAGCTACTGAATAATAGGTTCTATTTTTCTTTTTTCATAGGACACTGCCTTATTCAGGGCATGTAGGCCTTCAAAGATAAATTGAGACTGCTCAGTGAAGAAGGTCATTATATAGATTATGACCTTATTCTGTAGGTTCTTGGCATATGGAGTTCTTTACCTCTTCCTTTCAAGAAGTTTCTCGAGCCTGAGAATGTACAGTTCTTTGACAGTTTTGTTTTTCGTGTGAGCAAACATGGAAGCATTCCTGGCTTTTTAAATAAGGAAATAAAAACTAAAAATTGTAATGGAAAGGCTTACTTTAGGAAAACCAAACAAACACAAAAAAGCAAAATAAAAAAACAACAAAAATATCCATGTGAAAGGAAGTTCAAAGCCACATAGAAATGAAGAGTGCTGGGAGGTGTCTAATACATCCACTGATAGTCCAGTGATAGTGGAACCAACTAGCAGATCAGTTGCCATAATAAAAAGAGTCAGAAATTTTAACACCTCATAGTACAGTGTGAGATTGAGCACACTTTTGCTAAACCTTGATATACCAACTCTCTATCTTCAGTATATCGTTGCTGCATGACAAGAGCAACAGCAGTTTGCTATGTTTAGTATCATAGCATTGCTGTGAGGCAGAACAATGATCTGGTTATGTTATATAGTGTATATCAAAAGAATATTAAACCTTTGAATTAAAATAACATATTCATAATGGTCACCTTAACCTAGTCACGTTATTCTAGAAAAATATAGCCAAAATTACAAACAAAGGCAACTCAGTAGGGGGTTTGGGCCCCTGTGAATATTTTTAGAACTAGTCAGTTCCCACATATTTCTAGATTGTGAAAAACCCAGCAATTTAACACTTTCACCTGATTTTTTTTCTAGAAATGCAGTTTATATAAAATATTGTACATTTTACTGCTACTTAAATATATTTGTTGAATACAAATTTACCCATATATAACCAATGCCACAAATTGAAGAGTGGAAAGAACTGATACAGTGTCAGAAGGTGTGTGACACTTTCCAATTGATTTTTCAAATTGTTGTGTGAAGTCTTTAATTTCCACAGATGAGAATAACTGGGGGAATACTGCTTGGTACAAAAAATACATCTGAAGAACCCACTTCATATTAGTATATCAAGTGGATTCGGAATATTAGTCTTAGCATTCCCAAATGCTGAAAACCAGGAAGAAATCACAATGTAAGTAAGTATTTCAATGTATCTCCGTCAGCTTTGGATTGACAAAGTTATGTAATATGAGAATGTGAACATGAACCAAAGCAAGAGCTTCACAAAACTTTCCTCATACCTTAATTTTTGGTTGGTTTTTTTTTTTTTTTTTATTTGCTGTACACACTTAAACCTGGCTTTCCTAATCAAAATGTAAGAAAGACATAATAAAAGCTGCAGCTGAACAGAACAAAATTACAGCATGCTCTAATATAGCAAACATAATTTACTTTGAATTATGTGAATTAACCATGCCTGACAAATTATCATTCAGCTCTGAAATTAAATTCTTTCATAACATTAGATTTGTTTGTTAAGCTGAAGTAAGCAAAAGTAGTATTTAATAAGGTAATGACAATGCTTTGCTGAAAATGTTTTCGAGATGTGTAGGGATTTATCCAAAATAAATCATGGAAGTGCTATTATTAGCTCATTTGCAAGTACTGTATATTGCTGGATCTGCATAATAATACCAAAAAAAAAGTCACTACAAATTACTCTTTGTCTATGGAAATTTCTTTTCCTGATTACCTCTTTAGGTTGATCTGGAAATATCACAGTTTAGCTATTCATGCAATGTACAGCATAAATACATTCAACAAAACACAGCACTCTTGAAGTGCTTATCATCTAAAATAGCTGGGCAACTCTCTATTATTTCAGGATTATTTCTAACTATACTTCATTGAATTGTAGTCCTATAGCAGTTGGCTACATAATTTTTCACCCTCTTCCTTCAGACTGACTCATTGATGGTTATCATGCTTTCTTTTATCACTGAACTGAAATTCATGAGAGATAAACTTTATAGTTTTTTTGAAACTTAAATTTGAGAAGGATGAAATCAAGACAAAAAACAGGAAGAATTACAATATACCTCCTGCAGACATCTAATAAGCTTTCTAATTTTACTTATGTCATGGGTTCAGTGTTTTTACCCATGCTCGCCAGCATTATTTTTACACAAATAGAATATATACCCTTCACATTATATACCCTCTTCCACTCATATCTGGACTAGAACACAGAACACCGTCAGCATTATGTTTCACATCTAATCATCAGCATTGTTCTCAGGCTAAAGTCAAAACCATAGCACTTTAACCAGCTACAAAGAAGGAGAAAAATGACTGCAACAGCTGAAACCAGGAGAACTTGATAAGTCTAACACAAATTAAATGCAGGTGTTTTTCTCTTAAGCTAAGGGGATATGAAAGGTAGCAAGAGTTTCAGAGTATTATATTCATTCAGGAACAATCTTTAGAAAGAACACAGGTGGATGAGCAGAAAAAGTTAATTGATGGTGTTACAAATGTAATACTTCTTCACTCTGAGTTTACGATACCAAACTCAAATTACTAAATTTCCTATTCTGACAGACTGGTATCTGCAGTAAATGCTTGCAAAACAATTTCTGACAGCTACACTAACACATCCCTCTCCCACATGTGCGATAGTTCCTTTTAGCCCCTCATTTCTGACTAATCTCGCTACTTCCAATTTCATAGTTAAGGGAAACTTCCGGGAAACAGTCTGTCTGGAGCTGCATTGTTCTCAAAAGAGCTTTGGGAGAGGTTTCTAATGTGTGCACTGGTAAGCTCCTTTTTGCACCTTTTCTCACTGACTGGTAAAGGGTAAGGGCAGGGACAAGCATCAGCTGTGTTTTCTCTATCAGTGACACATTTAGGCAGGAATTGAAGGGAACATTTTGTACATTCCTATTGCTTGGTAGCATGGGAAGGAGCTACTTGAAACTTCCTGAGGCTGTGTATCCCAGAGAGCATTTGCAGTTAATGCCTGTCAAGCTGGGCAGCATAAAGGTAAAGTGCCCTCAGTTAGAGTATTTTTGTGCAGAATTGTTAATCTGTTACATTTTCAACACCATCAGATATACATTTCCAAGCATAATGTAGAAGAGCTGTTTTTATGGAGCAATAATGAAAAGCTGTCTGTGCCTTTCATTTAAGGGTTTTGGCTCAGTGATTTCTTTTCAGGGTGCAGTAATGAGCAGGGAAAGCTACTATGAAGCTTAGAAAGAACTGAAAATTTGCTACCTGTTTTTCCCTCCAACAAACCCTTAGAAGGCCTTTCATATTTTCTCTTTTATTCTTTTCTAGTAGAAAATTGCTCAAGATGATCAACCTGAGGAGTCTGCCTTAATCAAGAAGGAATCTAGGGAAAGAAAGAGGGGTGGAACATTTGCTAATGATTGTAAAAAAATTTCAACAAGTATACTTTTGAAAAAAGCCAGCCAAGTAACCGACCCTGAGGAAGCTATTTTTTTTTTTTTTTTTTTTCCCATTCTGCTAGAAAAGATTATGGAAGTTATTTAAATTATATATGCATATGCCTAAAAAAAAATTCCAGAAACAAGGAAAACGGTGAAGTCTGAGATACATGGAAGAAGAATGAGCTATTTCTACCAACTCAGATTTGCATACTCAGAACTTAATGTGTTGGCTAAAGTGAGAAATATTCACCAGTATTCCATAGTGTGGAATATATTAGTTATAAACTAGAGTGTAATATCAAGAATTTACCTATTTCAATAATTTCAAATACCAGAATTTCATATGGGCAAACAGAAGTGCATACAGCTTATGTAACTGAAATTTATGTTGTGCCTTTTAAAGTTTCACACTTGTTGGTTCTTCCTGAAATTAAGGACAGTTTATGTTCACAACAACATTTAAGGAAAATAACATGTAAACTTGTTGCTGCTGTTGCTTCATTTCAAGTATAACTCGCCTACAGTCATGCTCCCACTCCCGCCAAAATTAAAAGAGCAGATTCTGAGCATTTTTGTGATCTGATTTACTCTATGCTTATGGATACCATCAAAGACATAGAATCATAGAATAGTTAGGGATGGAAAGTACCTTAAAATCATCTAGTTCCAACCCCCTGCTATGGGCAGAGACACCTCCCACTAAACTAAGCCACCCAAGGCTATGTCCAACCCAGCCTTCAACACCGACAGCGATGGATCATTCACAACTTCATTGAGCAGCCCATTCCAGTGCCTCACCACCCTTACAGGAAAGAATTTCTTCCTCAGATCCAATCTAAATTTCCCCTTGTCCTCTCAGTACAGTCCCTCATGAAGTGTCCCTCCCCAGCATCCCTATAAGCCCCCTTCAAATGCTGAAAGTGCTTTGAAAAACAGATAACATTCCAGCCTGAAATAAACCAATGGATTAAAGTTAATACTGATATAATCTTCTGCCTCAGAAAGAAAGAGAGAAAGGTGAACATCTAATTGCAGGAACACTCATCAGTGCTAATGTTAAAGGAAAACACCTATTATGGAGAATTTCAGAGCACAGTGGTCAATGAAGAAGTACTTCCAAACTTCTAATAAGACATCCATTAACTATTCTATATGCTTTCTTTCTAAAAAGTTAATTACTGAACTATCTTAAATTGTAATATAAATTCACATAATGCACACTGATGCAATTCTTACTAGAGAACATGTTCCTAGTACGAATATATAAATAACATGGATTTTTCTACTAACACAAGAGTCTTTTTTATTTTTTTTCATCTGCCATCTCGTTTGCTTCTTTAATAAAAATTTCCTGTAGCTGGCTAAAATCCAGATGTTCATGAAGTTCTACATAAAGAGAATAGAGTCACTGAGCTTTCCTATTCAGCAAGAAATGTTTTAAAATCCTTGCTAAACCTGTTCCTCTAAAGCTACCTGCAGCCTTTCTTACATCTATTCCTTGGCACAAAACAGTCAAAAAATAGAATGTACACCTTGTCTTGCTTTTCTATTTTTGTTTTTTTGGATCACATTGCCTATGCAAAGCTAAAGCTAGAGTTGGGTGGGGAGATGATTTTAAGAATTCCTTCTCTAATTTCAACAAGGACTCAAGAGGTGGTCAGGCTGTCATCAAAAAATTTAAAGTGAATACACTGGCCAGAAATTGATTATCCACAAGGAAGTCTTATTTATCTTTAGACCTTTTCTTTTTTTTTCCTCTTCAGGTTGTTTAAGAATAACAGGGGTCATGAAACCTCAGTTTCCTTACACATTTTTATGATAAAATCACCCACTGTTCTTGGGTAGGCTAACTAATTCCTATACCTTCTTTTGGGACTCTGATGTAGAAGTCTAGAAGACAGAAAAACAGGGTTTGCTGGCTATTCAGAATAGTAGGTGGTTCTGTAGCACAAAAGGTATTTCTACTCTTCTGAAATACAGGTCTCAACTGCTGTATTGCACAGGTAAGTCATAGCACCTGTTTGAGGGTGCGAATATTGTAGTCAGTTCCTCTTCAAGCTAAATTATTCCAATTCTATGTTTATGATTCCCACACTTTACCGAAATAGCCACATCTGCCAGCAAATTCCAGACCCAAATTTAGTGGTAGTGTCTTATTTAGATGCCAAATTGGGTACTGCAAATAATTTTGCTTACCACTTTATCAGTCTTAAGAAGCAATAATGGAAGTAAATGATAAAAAAATCTCTAAGTGACAGTTTCACCTACTACATGCACGTGGAGCTGACTGAAAGCTCAAACACTTTAGGTACTGCAATTGTGTTATTAATGGGCACATAGGAGACATTGAGAGATTTTGAGGTATCTATCGCTTTGATGAGAGTGTAAGGGAACATGTACAAATACTAAGATCCAAAGTGGATGAAGTTAGTTAACTAGTGCATTTTGTGTTCACTTTCTCTGAACAGTTTCACCCCAGTTTCAGAACTTTGCTAGCAAGCTGGGGCCTGAAATTTAAGTTTTACTCTTAGTGAAGAAGAGCCAACCTATTCTTTCCAGTAATCTGCTCTGTCAATGAGAATGGCAATACCATATTTTTGGGTTTTTATGTTTTTTTTTTAGTTGAGATGAATCTTCTCTGCAGGACAGGGATGCTGACAACATTAAACCCATAAACAAGGTAACAACTCCACCCTGGTTTAGTTTTGTCCTTTGATGACCAACAGTACAATGTGTGAATAACCACAAGAGCACAGATAAAGTACGAACAGTTCAAGAACACCAGGTCAAGCTCAAGTACCACAAAACTATAATTGTTCATGTCTAACCAGGATCAGAAAGAATTATTAATATAATTCTGAATCATCTGAAAGTTTCTAGTAAAATTTAGAGTCAATATGGGCTTGCAGAAGTGATACAGATTTTCATTCTCATTAAAAATGATTCATCTGAAAGCTTTCAGTCAGAGGAAGAAAACATCTTGTAATTAATAAAAGGCAAATCTTGCTAATCAGACACAAGTTTGATTTGCATATCATTACTGAACAGCATTTTTAGAATATTTTTCTAGTAATATTCAGAGCAAAACAGTTCACAAAAATGCTCAGATCAGGGTTCATTGACACAAATAAAGCAGTAGCAAATATGAACTAGTAGTCTATTAAATAAGAGCTAAACTCCAGCCAAGACAAATTTTAAGTATTCCATTCTGAGTAGAGCCTGTCACATATTTCTGGCTTTTTGTTCATTGGTGGTTTATTTTTAAATGATCTTCCAAATAGTAGTGAAATTTATATATGTCAGACCACAAAACAGAACAAAACACCATGTGTGTATGCATGCTAATGAACTATAATTACATAATTATTAGTACTATGAAAAACAGAAAAGCAGATGTCCTTTTTTTTTTTCTTATTTTTTTTTAGGAATGCCTTTCTGAAAGCAGCTAAGCTCACCTTGTGTGAAATGGATAGAGGGCATCTCCTATATTACTAGGCCTGCTCTGCAACAAGAAGCCAGGATTTTCCAAAAGGTAAGAAAAAGAATACAGTGGCTTAAAGGATACTTATTTAACCTTACCTATCTATGAGGTATCAAATCCCCAAATGTAGAGAGAAACAGCAATTCAAATCAAGGCAGTAAATTCAGCATCAATATATCATTACAACAAGCACACATACTGTTGAAGAAGCTCCAAAAAGGCTCTAAAACTTAAGAAAAACTGCAGTGGCACATACCTTCATAAAATTTTCTCACTCAACAAGCAATAGAACACAGTTAGGGAAAGTGTGTAAGAATTGGTCAGGGACTGAATAGTAGTGCTGACATAACATTCTACTCTCTGGAAATCAGGGGCTCAGGGGCCATTCTCTCTTCTGAAGTTTCTTGCTTCTGGTAAAAACTCCCCAAACTTTCCTTCAATCAATTCACAGCTTGGGGAACATCTAAAGACCTGTATGTTTATATATCAATGTGAGCCCAAGCAAGCTTTGGCGATAACATGACCTATTTTTATTTTATGAAAAACTTTATTTATTTCTTTCCCACCCTCAAACTTTGTCAAAATCTCATTTTCAATACTGTTATTACAATAGAAATCTGGCCTTCAACATCATGTTCCTTTCCTGTTTATGACGTCCCCACTCCACCTCCTATGGGTTCCCAAAATAGGACACCAGTTCCTCCTCTTCTCTTACCATGTATAAAAATACATACCAGAATTTTGTATGAATTATACTTTGCCCTGCATCCCAATTCATACCCTGTCAGAGATGCCTTAGTGGTGGTGACTGGAGCAACACACGACTTGCTGCTGTCAAACAGCTTGTTTGTAAGCCTAAAGTGAATGGTGCACACTTCATGTTAGTTACTTTAGTTATGACAGGATCAGGCGATATCAAGTAACTCCATGAATGAGATGAAGAATAACTTGAGCTATTTATACCTTACTGAGCTAAGGAAATATTGTGCATGCTGAGAATGAAAGCAAGTTCAGCAGAGCTTCTTTACCTCCAGAAATCAAGATTCCCAAGATGCACTATTGCTCTGCTGCCAGTAACTAAGATGGCAAATTCATTATTGCCTCTAAGACTAGTTCACAGTGTGAACAGGCTACTGAGAATCGTTGCTCATTTTGCTTTAGTTCAATGCATAGCTCTCACCTGCTTTGGAGTTCAGTTTCTTTGGACTGCAGATTTTTTCTTAATTAAAAAATTAGTGTTATATTCTAAAGAGTCAAATGTTGCCACTTTGGTATTATTTTTGTGCTGTCATGTTGCAAAACACCGTTCTGATGCCTGAACTTAAGCTCTATACTTGTTGTTCTCACACTCTAATTGTACTCTGCCCCCTCACTGTTCCTATTCCTTGCTTCTTTCCAAAATTTGTGTTCTTCTTCCCCCCAGGCTCCAGTAATTTAAGTTGCTTGTTTGGTTGGAGGTTTTTTTCCTGGACATTTTTTCTTATTTTCATAACAGTTTATCAGGGAGTACCTGACATATGAAATTAAACTCCTCCAAAACTATTGCCAACTTAGTCTTAAATACTAAGTCTTCAGCAATCTTAAACACAAGAAGCCCTGCCTTTAGTGCATATTACTTCATCTCCTATTTCCCTTATCACCTATTAGAGAATTTATAGTTTTTTTCTTTTTTTTTTTTTTTTTTCTTTAGATGTAGTTATCCTAGATTTGCAATATAAGTGAGTAAATACCCTAGACCACAGCTGGTATAAACCTAAAATATCTCACTGATTGTAGTATAGCTTTTACCACCAGTACAAAGTGAGACCCAAGTTACTGATTTTCTAATTACGTCATAGACCTGAGAGATTAAACCAAAAAATCTATATAGTCTGAGGCTGCCATGTCAGTGTTCCCTCTCCATTTAACATATTGGAGTTTCCTAATGAGTTTATTTGTAGATCATTTCAACTGTAAACAAGCAGAGGATTCCCAGAGGGCCCACTCACACAATATTTCAAAGGCAAAACACATTAATGGGCCTATCAATAGTATACTGTCTCATCTAAGAAAAAAAAAGCCCGAAACCCCTTATTTGCCTTATTTTGTAATGATCTGGAGTCATAGTACCCAATAACAAAGCAAAAACATTCGTCTTTCATCTAAAATAATATTTTGAACTGATAGGAAGTCACAAGCTCACCAGAAGGCTTAGTAAATATATACTTCTCTCAAAAAATAAACATATCAATATAAATGCTAAAGTTTGGAGCTTGACTAATAGCAAAGAAATAAAGCAGGTACAGGAATTTCTCTTTTATAAACTGAAATCAGAAGTTATTTTGCTGATTTTTAAGAAACATTATGCCTTCAGAAATGTAACAGGGAAAGAGTACTCAAGGGAGAGCTGTCTGTTCATCAGCATTTACGGGCCACATTTCAGAAGAAAGAGTTTAACTGAGAATCACCTTTTAAGTATGACAAGTTCCATGATACAACTAATTAAATATTAAAATTCCACTTTCAGGGTCATTATGGCCCCTTGATTCTTTATTATTTCAAACTTACAACATATTTATGTGGGAAAAAATAGCATCTGTTGAGTGTTTAAAGTACGTATTTCATATATGAGCAATATTTAGCTGGCACATTTTTTTGCAAATCCTAGCCCTTCCTAGTTTTGTATTCCTCATAAATATGTCATGTATTTGGAATAAAAAAACCCATAAAAATAAAAAGGAAGAAAATGGACACTGTAGGAAATTTTTCTTTTTTCTTCTTTTTTTTTTTTTTCTCAGTGAGCAAATACTAGACTCCAGGTAACTGGGCTAGTATTTATGCATATTTCCCAACCATTTAGAAAGTTAAGATCTCAAAGTATTGCCGTGACTTTTGATATAAAGGTCAGGACTAGATTAACATAATTCCTCACTCAAGTAAAAAATCCAAAAGTGATGTTCTTGTCTTGCTTATTTTTCCCCTAATTAACAACTAATAAAGTCATTAGTTTCTTTTCTAAAGTTTTAGCTAAGTTTTAAAAGTGGATTGGCCTCTAGGCTATGTGATTTGTTGCATTAGAGGAAGAAACTGTATACCCTTAGTAAAGATACAATAGCATTTTAAATGTAAATGATATTTTGTTGGGATTTTTTTTCACTTAAATCACTTTTTCAGGTAAGACTCAACTCTGGTTTTGAACTGGAAGGCATGATTTCCTAATGAAAACTTTCTTTACTCAGTTACACTCAGTACACACCCATCAATACTTAATTTGGATACTTTAAGATACCCTGCCTAGCTCCCAGCTGCCAATCCACAGGTGCCTGGTTCTCCTAAGACATATGTGACCTCTCCTGGTCTCACACCGATGTCCTAGAATGCATCCAGTGGTTTCTTCTGTCTATATTTGAGCCACTGAATCAAGATTTTAATTTCAGAGAGTATGAATTCACTGTAAATTACCTCAGTGTAACAGCGTGTATGTTACTATAGTTAATTAGCAGAATCCTTTGCCTTTCATCTCGCTTTATTTAAACTCTAAGATACTATGAAAATTACTTTATTATAGATGCTGCTTTTTATGTTTTCTCTGACTAGTGATTTCTGCTATTGTAGTATCTCTGTGGAGATATTATCCCAGATTCTTCAAAGGTACCTTAGACAGTGGTTAAGCATTTCCAGTTGTTGACCATACAATCACAAATCATAATACATCAGTGATTTATAATATGGCATCAGTGATTTATAATATTGCATTCTTCAGTATTTGCCTTGAACACTGTTCATGCTTCACAATTTTTTGTTGTCTTTTTGAGCAACTGTCCCAAAATGAGATAATATTTTGACTGTGTGGTCTACAATGTTGTTGAGGTATCTGCCCAAGCAATAAGTTACAGTTTTAAGACTTCCACAATTCAGAGGATCTTTTGTTATGTAACTAGTTCTGCCTTCTAGGACGGTCTAACAGAAGATGTTTCTTTTAACAATCGTTTCAAGTAGTGGGAGGTTTTGATATTTATTTATTTATTTTTCTATCTATCTATCTATCTATTTATTTATTATTTCCAAGCTTAGTTTTCTGTCTTACTCAGTTTATAATCTATTCCAGTTTTCTAATTTCCATTCTAAGACTATTGAATTTTTTATCAACATCAATAACCATGAAATTCTGATCGTATTCTGTTAAGTGTCTAGTCTTACAAAAATCCTCATTAACTTATATCAGAAACAAAGCAAAGTTATTATTCAAAATAAGCAGGGGCAACAAAGTATCTCTTTAGATATATGCCAGAACCATGTTCATGCTTATTTTACTGTAGAACAGGAGATTAACATTTTTAAAAGCATGATTATCACATCTCTCTGGCTTAAGGAGTTTTTTGGAGGGGGCAAGTTGTGGAAAAAAGTAGGAATTTTAATAGTCAATCTATTGTTTTCCTCATTTGACAAGCTATTAAATAAAAATGCAATAAATACATAATTAAAAGAAAATAAATATGTCTGTACACTGTAGAAAGTTCATACAGAAAGAACTGCTGCAAGTACCTGTGGAACTGCATGTAAATCCGGTAGGTAGTGTCTATGAAGTGTTAGACTCAATAAAGTTGTTAAACATTACTAATGAGCTTTTTGTTTATAGTGTTCAGCATACTGGCAAGACTAATGCAATGCTCTGTAAGAAAGACAGAGATTTAAATGAACTAAAATGCTTAAAAGTCCCAGTAAGCTTCAGATGTCTTCCTTTATGGAAAGAAAGAAAAGTGCATTTGTAACTGATGTACTACAAACATATTAAGAACCCTTGCAAGTATTTGAACAAAATGAGAGTGGAAAATAAAGTTACTTTTCCTTCTGCGAATTGATCTCTTCCAAATACTGCAAGGTTTATTTTTTCTTTTTTTTTCATGCCTTTTTTTAACCAGACATGCAGAAACAGGGAACAGAAATGCATAAAAGTGTATTGTCTGAACTCTCTGTCATTGCTGCAACTGAAAAAGGAAAAAATAAAATGCTGGGACCAAAGTAAAGTCCCATTTGTTTGCGCCTAACTGAACTTGGGATAGCTATGGAGAGATGCCAGAGCACAGGAAGAAGTGAAGAGGTTACCTACTTTGTCAGGCTGTTTTATAACACTAATTGATATTCTTTTGTCTTTCTTACAGTCATTCAACATACTTTTACCTGAAATTTTCTCTTTGCAGCGATCCATTAAGGATAATAATATTAAGCAAAAATAGTTACCTAAACAAAACTTCATGCAAAATATTCTATTGATTCATCCTATGAAAATAAACCATACAGTAATTCTCAAATATTTATACAAGATAAGTCAAAGAAACTAAAACTGACAAATAGTAAACAAATACAGTAAACGATTTTGCTGTTTACAACACCAGTTAAAAATTAGAGATAATTCTCTACGGGTGAAATCACCCACAACTCCAGGTGCCACCTTAAAACCAAGGAATGGTGTATTTTTTCCCTTCTGTCTGGGAAAAACACAGCAGCAAATTCAATTTTAAAGTGACATTTGTAACTTAACATATGCAAGAATACACTTTTTTTGAGACCCTTTTCTTTCTAAACCTGCCCCTTCCTTTCCTCATTTTCTTGGGTGCATCATATCAGTACCCAACTGCATCTGACTGAAATGTAAAGAAATAAAATGTATTCTTTCCTAGTACTTGTGAAAGCAAGTAATAGCCATGGATGTCAGCAAATCTCCCTGAGTAGTGGACTACAGGTCTACCAGGCAGCTGTAATGACACTAGCATTAGAATGCAAATGCACATTAGACATGTTAATCTACATGGTGTTTGTCACAGGACATGGATATTTGAGGGTAGAACAAAAGCTATTGTCTGTCTCACTCACTTTTTCACAGGTCAAAAAAGCTTTCCCTAGTTCTTTCTTCATTAAGAAGCTAACTTATGTAAACTTCCAATAAATTTTGTAGAAAGTATTTAAGGTTGTCTCTACAAGAAATTTCTGGATTTTAATTTGTTTGGGGCAAGAGTAAAATGTAGGCTTTCTTTGTACCTTTATAATAGCTTCCACAACTCTTGACATTCTCCAGCCATTCTTTATTCAAAAAGAGCAGAAAAACTTTTCTGCAAGAAAATGTGTGTAGTGAACAAGAATAGGACTAAAGGTGTAAGCTGCAGAACTCTTCCTTCTCTTGCCTTGAATCTTGATGTTTCACTGCAGCTCAGCTCCCAGCTCTTTTCCAGTGTACAGAAACAAGATTACCAACTATCATTAATGGTCATTTAACCATGTTCCATTTTTTCTCTTTTTCTGAGAGATATGTTTTTCTGATTATACCATTTTTCCTATTAAGTCCTATAACTGCGGACTTACTAGAAGCCTGAGCCCCAAACCATCTGTTATTAGTGCAAGGCTGGTTGTCCAGGAAAACAAAGTGAAAATGACTGGGTTTGTACAATGTAATTAACTATCAAGTCCTAAGCTTCATTTTTAAAAGAAAAATACGTGTTGCACATTATGTTAAATAACAGTGTTTGATGTGGAAACCTAAGAGGAATCAGAAATAATTCATAGTTGCTCTAAGTGACCTAACTGATGATTGTATCGCAACTTATATCACCTGAGCCAAAGCAGAATTTGTAACAAACAATTTTGTCAGAACCCAACAGAAAGATGGACATGCAAACAATGTCAGTTCTTATAGTTTTCAGACAAATTCACTGAACTCAAAGATGTTTCAAAGAATTAAATGCCCAGGATTCCATCTGGGTTTCTTCTCCATGGTAGTAGAAAACAATCAAAACAGTCTGGTTTACATGTATAATTTGTATGCAGAACTTATGTCCCTTACATGGGGATAGACTTCACACTTCAAATGTTCTCTGCCTCAGTAGTAGGCTTTTAAAATCCCATCATATTAAAAGAATAGTAAGGAAAAGAATAAAATCTAAGAAGTACAAATTGGACATAAAATCCACTGTTTCATAACAATATGTCAAAGACAGAAGCAAAAAACAATATTAGGTAAAATACTGAATAACCTTGCAGCATTCAACATGGCTGATATTACTGGGAATTTTTAAGTTGCATTTTAAGAAGGTTTAAGTGAACAATAGAGAATGGAACTTTGTCTAAAAAGGTATTTTTTCCTACACTACTGCTAACTCAGGGTAACAGGACAATTAAGGTTTATGGATCCATATCCTAACAGATAAAATGTGCCAGATGAAAGTAGAAAATGAGATCTGAAAGAAGTGACCTCTTGTAAGGAACTTCAGCTTAGGCATACATACTAGATGTTTCAAGCTGCCACTATTAAAATATCAATGACCTTTATAATATTACACAACTCAATTTCTTAACTAAAATTAAAGAAGAAAGTTGCTTAAATATTCATCTGTCTTCCTTCTGTCAGTCTCACATGAACAGAATGGTCAATCTGAAAGTCATTAATAAAAATTAAAGATGGAAATATAATTAATATGTTTGCAAAATAAATCCAGTCAAATTAAACTGATGTCATTTCTTGATTAAACACTTTTTTCACACAGAGGTAATAATTAAATGTAAATTGCCATATGATATTTTGATAAATGCATAAAGAAGCACAACTTCAACATGGCAAAAGAGCTTCCTATCTGGGTGATCCCTTGCAAGAAATTTCAAGTGATTTATCATGACATGTTTCACCAAAGACATATCTACTGAAGTCCAACACAGTTATTTACCATGCACAAATTATTTTAATTCAGTAACCTCAAAAAAAAAAAAAAAAAAAGAATCAATATTGCCCATGCAGATAGCATGAAACAAGAGCATGTGGAACATGTGGACTGGCACGTGAGCTGGGAGCCAGCAAACAACATACTTAGGTTGACCACATCTGGAAGCAAAGTAGACTATTTCTGAGTTAATTCATTGCTGAAGATAGTGTTACAAGCCCTGGAGGAGATTAATCCTGGCTCAGCTGAAAATTTTTTTCTTAAATGTATTACCACTGGCTAAGAAGGGGACACCAGGTGGAATTTTCATAGTCACAGGCAACACAGGATTTGCATACAGGGTCCTGGCTAAATCCAGATAGATGAGTGATGGGTGGCAGCGGTAGTGGCTGAAGCCCAGAGCTAACCTTAGTTCTTAGGTAGCTATCACAAGTTCACTGCTGTGTATACTCATCACAGTATTCCTTATCTCAGCTTCATCTGCACTGCAGAAAAGCTTTGAACTGGTTCTTCTACAGCTTAGCACACAGGACAGCTGGAAACAAAGAATGTAAGACTCATTTTTTTGTACACAGAGGGAGAGCAGCAGTCTGTTTTCCTCAAATAAAAGTTGTCAGTCTGAAGATTAGCCAAGATGACTAACTTTAGGGTGACAGTGTCACGAGTTTTTTTGTCAGTTGTTTTTTTTTTGTTGGCATTTTTTTTCCACTGTCCAGCTGTGTTAAATGCAATCTGTTGGAGAGAATTCAAAGTTAAGAGACTTATTAAACAATTTGAAAATATACTTTGAAGACTCAAGTAGATGAATTTATGTGAAAGAAAGGAAGTATTTGTACAGTCATTAAATATAGGAAACAAAATCTTCAGTTTAGCAAACAAAAAAAAACAAGGAGTGTAAATGGAAGGGAAGTAAATTCCAAGCAAAAACACAAGCATATTTTTACCTCCTGTGGAAGAGTGAGATGACTTGGACAGTTTATCATGTTTTGCAATGCGTTTTTAATTACTTGCAAGCTTAAGAGCAAAATGCATATGTTTTAGTTTTAATTTCATTTTTATTAAAAAAAAGATTTATTTTTATGGACAGCTTCGCATCTGTTTTATTTAAAAGGAAAACAGATGATTGCACTGGTACTTCTTGACTTTCAGTGAAAAATATTCAAAACCCATATTAGACTGCATTAAGCTAGTCTAGGAAGATTTATGAAAATATCCATTTAAGATACAGTAGCGTTACAAAAATAGAAAAACCACTCTTCTGGAAAGTCTTCTCATGGAAGATATTGATTTATTGCCCTGTCAGCTTCCCAGCAATGAAGAGAGGGGTGCTTAGTAGGTAGCATTCCTAAATATTCTCAGAAATAAGCTAGTGCATCTGTCTGTGCTCACCATTAAAAAACTTCAAAAGTCAAAAAGACCATATTACTTAGTATTTTTAGGTTGACATCCAGCATCCCAAAGAACTACTGCAAGAGTTGAATGAGTACATTTGACATTTTCTGTTGTTCTTGATGGCTACATTTGAGAAACTGTACAGGTGTGGTGCCTTTGAGTTTAATTCAGTGACAAGACAGATTGCACAAAATTATAAACAAATTTTTATTTAGTGTTAAGAAAGAATTTCAACTGCTTTGGAAGGTTATTCTCCCAAGCAGAAGGAAAGCAGATCAGCTTTCAATAGTGTGATTTATTAGTGTAGCTCAATTTTTTTTTCATATAATTTGAGTATAATTTATAAAAAAATGCTACATAAGCAAATAATTTTAACCTTAAAAACATGCAATAAGCTCTTAGAAGAGTGCTTTTCTGGTTTTAACTTGTACAAAAGTCTCATTAATTTTAATGGATTTGAATTTGATTGAAAGGCTTGATTTGATTTAAGGGTTTGTTTGGATTTTTTTTCCTCCAGCATCAATTCAGGGCTATGCTACTGTTAAAAACTGAACTCCGAATTAACGATCACATTAAATATGTCTGGCTCTATTTTCACTTCTAACATGTTTGTAATAAAACTGCTCTTTCAACAGATAAAAGTGGTGAGATTCATTGCTGTGGTATTTTTAGAAACAGTGTCTCTGTCCTCTGAAGCACAAGCATTCCAGAGGAGGAAAAATTATATCATTTTAGCAATAGAATTAGTTTCAAACCTTTCTCTAAAACTATGTCACAAACCAAAATTACATCACTCATGGTTTTGTATGGTCATAATTTTTCATGGTCATCACAGCCTTCAGACATATAACAGGAGAATTACACACTAATTAAAATGAATACACAATGCCAAAAGAAAACCCCACAACCAACCAAACCTTGCAAGAGTAGAATTTGAATTTCAAATATAGTTAGTAAAATGTGGGAAGACAGCACAGATTATGGTCTTTTGCAGTAAGTGCTTCAATTTGATTGTACTTTTTTAGTGAGTCTTAGAAAAGCCAGACTTAAATGAGAGCTGTAAATGATGGATGAAGGCTACCAAAGTGGGTACACAAAGAAACAAAGCAGCCACGGTGCACTTCAGTTAATCAGGATGCACTTAACAGTGAAATTTGCTTAATTGAGATGTTTCCCAAGGAAGCAATTTAAGACTAATGATACCTAATAGCAATAACTGCTGTTTAATAGGGATGGTAATTCCATATAATAGGGACACCATCAGGTATTTATGGCCATGTCTAAGCTACTGACTTCTGCTGGAAAAGCACTACCTGTCAGGGATCTGAAGAGACATGATCCTTGATCAATGTTATGAGGAAGTAGAAACATCAAATGCAAACTTTGGTAGTGCAAATCTGTGC
>JASSUY010011298.1:0-12795 GCA_032466535.1 Forpus xanthops | reverse complement strand
CGAGGATGATCAGGGGACTGGAGCACCTCCCATATGAAGATAGGCTGAGAAAGTTGGGGCTGTTCAGCCTGGAGAAGTCTGCGTGGAGACCTCATAGCAGCCTTCCAGTATCTGAAGGGGGCCTATAGGGATGCTGGGAAGAGTCTCTTCATGAGGGACTGTAGTGAGAGGACAAGGGGTAATGTGTTCAAACTTAAAGAGGGGAAGTTTAAATTGGATGTGAGGAAGAAATTCTTTACTGTAAGGGTAGTGAGGCACTGGAATGGGTTGCCCAGGGAAGTTGTGACTGCTCCATCACTGGCAGTGTTCAAGGCCGGGTTGGACACAGCCTTGGGTGGCATGGTTTAGTGTGAGGTGTCCCTGCCCAAGGTAGGGGGCTTGGAACTAGATGATCTTAAGGTCCTTTCCAACCCTAACTATTCTATGATTAAGCCTGAACTGAAAGCAAGACTACAGTGTTAGTGGTAACAGGAACCCCAGGTGGGCTAGACTAGTATTTACTACTGGACAACCCTAGGGTCACTTATTCATTCTATTATTAACAACTTTGGTCACTCAAACAGTCATACACTTTCATTAGTTTCAAAATAGGAACCAAAGATGAAAAAGAGAGAGCTTCCAACATTCTGAATTTGGTTTCAGTATAACCAAGTCCCATTGCTTAGACAGTAAGTCATAACGATTCACGTGCTGCACATTGTCTCCCATATTCCTAACTCGTGACAGAAGTTTTTTACTCCAGGTATTCTCACAATTGCCTTCTGGTTTCCAAGTAGTGTATTTACAGAAGACAAACAGGTTATATAAAAATTTCCTACTTTATTGAATTTTTAGCCTTTGGACTTAAAACTCATTTGTCATTAATGAAAGCACAACTCATACATCACCATGATTAATACTGGTGCACTTTGCATGCCTTGCATTCAGACATGGTGTGGTTTTGTCTCCTTACTTTCCATCATATGTCCTCAGATGTATTTTAAATGCCTTAAGCTGATGTCTGGACAGAAGGACACCTGAACTGTATCAGCTGCATATTCAATAATTTTTTAACTTTTTTTTTGTTGTTTTAATGCTATTGGTCAGAAAATGCTCATCTGCTGTTTTTTAGCTTTTGAGATTTCAACATTTGTATAGGAGGAACACAGAAAACCGTGAAATAGATTTCTGGCCTTTCTGCAAAACTAACACATTTGAATCATTTGTATTGTCCATCCATCAGCCCCAGTTTATTCCAATGGGCACAAGGTCAATATGACTACTACTAGATTAATTCTGTGCTGCTATATAGAAAGAAGCCTTTAAATATCAATGGTCAGTGAAGGAAAAAAGGATCATGTCAAAAAAACTTGAAGGACATACAACAATTTTCCTAGAGAAGTCAGTAGAATAAATGGGATTCCAATACTAATACGTTTGAAACCTTCAAGTGACTTCTAAAATGGAAGGCTTGGATAATTTGGTCTGTTCAGTCCATGCTCCTGCTGGGTCCCCATAAGCTGTTGCAACATCCAGCAACGTTGGTTGTCTGAAAGGAAAATCAAAATAAACCTAAGAAAACATCCTCTCTATCTCCCAGCCCATTTTTCTTCCTCCTTCTCCCCTTTTTTTTTTAATTGCTGCCCTGGTGAAAATTTTGGAAATCTGCTAGACACAGTTATTCTGGAAATACACATTCTTTTCTGGTTATTATACTCATGAGTCAAAACTGATTCAGAAAGCTACTGCTGTAGTAAGCCAGTGAATGACTTCAGTCAGCAAAATAGCAAAGATTTACATTGCAAGGCTGAATGAGATTGTCCCTACCTCAGCTTTCTGCTCTGCAGCCTCTGTGAAGAACAACATAGGAGCAAAGGCGGCAAAATGTTTAGGTACTGCCTCTCTACAGCTTTGTCTAAAATTACAGAGACCTCTCCCTGGCTGTCCAGACCAGGCATCTACTGCAAAAGTCTTCCCTCTCCCTCATGTGCCATTGGATTCTTCTTAAGAGAAGCACAAGTGAACATGAAGTGTGAGGAATCAAGGGAAAAATACAACCTGTGTGCATAGAGAAAAGAGGTGAAATTAAGAGTTTTATTCCTGGCAGATTTATTTCTGAGATTGCTAAGGAACACCTTTCAGTTTGCACAACCTGCTCTCAAGCCCACAAAGCGAGCTTTGCTTTCCAGTTGAAGGCCATTCTTTCTCTTCTAGGTTTTGCTGTAGAAGAAAGTAGCTGGGATGAAGAGTAAGTTGTTTTGGCAATAATTAACAGTTCTGATGGTTTCAAATTGTACAACACAATTCCTGAGATATACTGACTGTCTTATATATTAAATACAGTCAGCACAGAGAGCTCAAGAAATGCTGCAACACCACAATGTACTTTGCAATCCCTTTTTTCCATACGGAAAATTGTTTTCTTAAGCAACTGCTCCACAAGAAGCTAGTTTGTATCACAAATATTTTAAACATTTTTTTCCCATATAACTGGATTTTAGGCACAAAAAATTATGAACTACTGTAAGACTTTATGTTAAATTATACACAGAGGACGTAGATAGATAGCTTCTCCATAAAGCCATTTGATGCCTAAACGACAGTATGT
Source organism: Forpus xanthops (assembly GCA_032466535.1). Lineage (NCBI taxonomy): Eukaryota > Metazoa > Chordata > Aves > Psittaciformes > Psittacidae > Forpus > Forpus xanthops. The sequence goes on along the minus strand of JASSUY010011298.1, from coordinate 10,208 downwards.
ACAGAAAAATGCCAAAAATTATCCCTTATGCTTGATACAGTGTTCTCGGGGAAAAAAAAAAAAAAGTAATAAAATACAGTGCACATCGCAAGAAATACCACAGTAAGGAGCCCTTCAGTAAAGATCTACACAGAAATTAGGGTGCCGCTTTTAAGGCAGAAACAGAGCATTTTGCAGTTTAGCCATGATTTATACTTGTCCCTTTTACAAAGGTAAACACCCGCACAGGCCCGTGTTTGCTGCATCTCAGTACTTCACAGCACGATCTACTGTGCTGGGAAGACTTTGTTGACATCTAAACCACTTCCATATTACTGTTTAAATTCAGATCACAAACACATCTTGAAAGTGAATTTCCCAGTCATCTCCACTTACTCTACTTTGGTTCACACAGACGGGTCTTGGAGCACAGAGCTTTCAAAACCAAGCCAGAGCCCACCCAACATATGACTTCAGCCACTAAAAGGTGTCCAGTTAAAAGACTGCACAAGAAAAGAGTCTGAAGGATCTCCTTCCACCCCCAAAAACCTCTAAGTTTTCCTAGTGCTTCATACTTGTTGCTTATGTAGACTTAGCTTTGCCTCCACATCTAAAACAGGCATTTGTTATCAAAATGTCCCCAAGGGGATTATTCTCAAAAACAGTTAATTAAAATGTCCAGTTAAATGTTCTTTACCTATGCAAAAACTGTATTATGGTCTCTGATAAACACTGCATTTGAGATATGTCATTAAAACAGTAGCAGACAGATTAAAAACTTAGTCCCATGGTGGATGACTTAAGGAAGAACCACGCACCTGGAACACAACTGCTTTAGTCAGCAAAGGGAATCACAGATTTGCAGACAAAGCTTTCTGCTACATTTGGAAATGAAATGTTTTCAATTGGGTGAGAAAATAAGCAAAATAACTACTGATAATACTTCAATGTAGTGCAGGTAGTTATAATAACATTTATTTTCAATAACTGAGCAAAAAAAGAGCTAAAATGAGTGCTGGACTAGAAACTCTTACACAAACCTAATACTGTCCCTTCAGAACAAGCTGATTATCAAGTTCATTTCAGTTGGCACGACCTTCCGAAGCCATGGATGAACCAGTCCTCATAGAAACATGTTCACAGACAAATTGCCCAAGTTGTTCAGTGCTGTTTTTTGGCAAGGGTTCCAGCCAGATGGGTTTGTTAATGACTTCTGTAAGGTGCTTAAGTCAGAATCTAGTGTAATACATGACTGTCACATTTAATTACCCTGATAATGCAGCTTAATGGATATTGTTTGGTATGCAAAAGTCAGAGTTTTTGATGAAAAATACAAAAGCAAGCTAATCTTTTTCATTTGAAAGCCTCTATTATCTGTCCATGTGAAACCTTTCCCAAGAGCAGCCATTTAGAACAGGCACTAAGGCAAAGGCAGACGTTTTTTCAACTCACAGAACATTTGTGACCCAATGTGCAATAGCAGTGGACACAGAATTTTACTTGCATTGGCTGAATATATTATATAACTATCCCAGATTTTTGTTTTTGCAGGTTTGCTTGAATGCATTCATTGCTGAAAGTAAACTGATCTTGAACTACTGATTTTTTTTTTTTTCCTCTCAGTAGGGTAACTCAAACGTGCTCATTAGCTTCATTTCATTTTGCAAAACGTTACTCAATTGATGTAGAATTTAAGCTCAGTGCTATACAAAGCATCTCACGTACGCTAATGCTGCAATCAAATCTGCAATTGCAGGCACAAGAAGATGGAAAGCTATTTGCTGCCACAACTGTTATAATTTGAGAAAACTAGACCCCTTTTCAAAACTGTCCTTAGGACGTATTTTTCTGTAAAGCTGCTTTTTTCTCCTACATCACAAATCAACACCTATGAATAGCCAAACCAGCTTTTGTTTCTTGTCCTAGGAAGCTACCCCTCAGTTATAGAAAAGGACACACCAAGAACATTAACTTTGGTAGCACTGACAATCCCTCACAGGCAAGGACAGATCATAAGAGCAATGGGGTTGCACTGTCTCTGGACTGAGAGCCCAGAGTGGGCTGAATGGGAACACGAATTATTACTGATGACAGTGATTAGACATGATAAAGTAATTTAGGTTTAGATTTTTAACATTTATTAAAAAAGCAGGATGTATGTTCATTTCAAATTAAACAGTTAAAAATGTTAAAGCATACAAACAAATCAATTGTGTACTAGCAGCATCCAATTGTTAGAATTTTCTAGAACTCCTCAGTACAGTCTTGGCAAGCTAAAAATATTACAACTTGCAACCAACTGACTTCACCATAGTGCAGATAAAACAAACTTTATAAAAACAACAATTTAAGGTTAAATAAGCTTAAATAAAGGTGTTAAATACAAGACACTTGATCAAAGCTTCTGTACAAAGATAAACAAATTTGGCATTGTACAATTGATTGGCTGGCTCACACCATACATGATTCCAATAGTTAAGCAGTTTAACTGTTTGGATGAACATCAACTATACAAAATTAACTGAAGTCGGAAGTGGGCTAACCCCAGTGAGCCATTTACAAGGCATGTCTATTTTAGAAAATCAGAACACTGTTTATATTCAGGCACCATTTGTTCCTGCAAATAAATAATCTCTAACGTATCTGCATCCAAACTAGTGTTAAACACATCAGTGCTAAGATTTTATAAACACAGCTTTGTGACTATTCACTATACCTCCATTCTTATTGCTATGACAATGTGGACTGTGGAAATAAAACTACTGTACATACAAAAAAATAGAGCACCTTTTAAACATTAAAGTATATGTCTGGTTATTCTTTGTATCTTACAATACTGAAGCCAAAGCTAATGCAAATTGCTTTAACATCTTCACCAGCGCACCTGAAATGCAGGAACTAAAACCCCAAATATTCCTCTTCAGGCAAGCCCCAAGCCAGAGCATCTTCTAAAAATGTCTAAAATGACACTAAGGATTTTTTACATTCATCTGCACACAAACAAATATCTGCTATTCTCTGCTTTCTTCATATGAATTACAAGACTAATTACCACAGTTCTCTCTTCTTTTCAAATGAATAATGCTGGATAGAGAACGTAGCAGGAACACCTAAAATGGATTGTGAACACAGTGAAATTATTATCCCGCTAATTCAAAAAAATACAGCTGTTACGTTGCTCAGTAAGTATTTTCCAAGGGCCCCAACATTAGGATTTTTTATCTATTGTATTAAAAAACCATTCTGTAAATTTCCTCAGTTGAGCAGCTGCTGTTTGAGACTCCTCCTGAAGTCTCATGTTATCTTGTCTCAGATGCTGTACCTCTGCTTGGAGAACTGCCTTGTCCTGTTTTTCCTGGTTAACAAAGATACAAGTTGATTAAAGTGAGTAGTTGCGATAACAGCATTTATTTTTTGTGGTTAATATTTCTGCGCAAGTCATACACCTATATTTTGTTGAGCGCCCTAACCGGTCCTGACAACTACTAAGTTAATTCCCCAAATATGCTACAATCACCTATTCATTCTGAGAAAACACTGTAAGCTAAAAGGAAAACTAGATGTTGCTTTAAGTATAAAAATTGTTTTCTCCATTTAACGACACCAAAAAAAAAGGCATCAAAAGGATAACTAGTTTTTATCTATTACACTTCATATGTGAGAGCCCAAGTCATAAAGAATTGAATTCAATACATGTTAAGAAAAAAAAATCTAATTTCATAATTTTCCCTTACATGATTATTTTCTTACCAAATCAGGCTCATTTCTACCAGTCTTTGCATTATTTCCAGCTTAGAAATTATACAGCAAATGAGACACAGAGCAAGCCATTGTTACAGGATCAAGATACCACAAGGCAACAAGGAAGGTGGAGTGTTAACTACTTCACAATACTGCCTACATCCGTATATCTATGGTCTATCACATCCAAGGTACAATAAACGGAGATAAAGTGCCTCATTCTTTCTGGGGCATGACTACAGGTAGGGTAAAGACCCATAAACTGCTTTGCGTTGGGGCAGCTTGTTCACCTAGCTATTCCCACAGGACCTTCTGCACCTCTGTTTTCTGGTCAACCACTGGGCTCTGCCATCATTAATTATACTCTAGTTTAACTAACATACTTTCTTCTAGTCCATGATGAATTCAGCTTAAAAATATAACTATTACATCTGGAGAGTAGTAATACTGATGATGATCTTTTACCTTTCTCAGATCAGTTTGTAGTTGCCGGAGGATGACTTCTAGCTGGTTTACTTTTCCTGTCAGAGTACTCGGAGCATGTTCCCTGCAAAGTAAACCATTACCTTCACTCTCAATTAGTTAAAATCATTTTCTCCCCCAACATTTGCAGAGTAACACTTTCAGTGATAGCAAAAGGAACAAATCAGTTAAGCATAGTTAGGAAAACACAGGCAAAACCAGCATCAGCAAAAGACTATGAATATAAACCCATTGCTACAATATCTGAAATGTGACACTGCCTCTCAAATTAGGTAGAAATTACAGTGATTTCAAGAAGGAATGTTTTCAGAATTATTTGCATGGAATCCTCACTGTGCAAGTCAAACTTGCTGCTAAATGGCGAGCCAAGCACATTTGTGAAAAGTTGCTTTCTGATAAGGACTGTACTACTCTGAAGCAAGCTACAGCAGCAATTATTGTCAATCAAAAAAGCTGTCAAGAGTTCTTTTGTTCGGCCTGCAGTTATGTCATTTCCAGTAAAAGATAAACTATGGCTTTACAGAATCAGAATAGTTAGGGTTGGAAAGGACCTTAAGATCATCTAGTTCCAACCCCCCTGCCATGGGCAGGGAAGTCAAATATTTTGTTTATTAAAGGTCAAAACATGAAATATTGCCACAAGTTAATCAAATGCATAACTGAAGAAAATACTGTGAATAGCTTCCATTTCCTGTATGACAATGAGCACTGTGGGAGATTGTTTCATACATGTTATAGGTGAAATTAGCCATGATGCAAATCATTTTGTCTGGAAGAGAGAAGTTTTATATACAAAGCTGAATCAGCTGCTTCATACAAGTGCACAAATTTGATAGATCTGACGATGCTAAAAGTAGAACGTCTTTAACAGTCTTGCAATTTTTACGAGGCCAGGGAAAGACGTGGACTTAGAAGTCATTACAATAAATGCGCTTTACCATGTATGTAAGCTAATTTGTGCGAAACTGTTTCAAATTAAAATGCAAGAGTCTAGCAAGCAAGAAGAATTTTCCCTCCATTTCTTGTTCTTCCATTCTTGCAACTGAAGAGCAAAACTAATAAAAAACATGGTTTTCTTTTCAAATGTGCTAGTGGACAGATTATACTGCTGAATCTGTGTTTCTAACAGGTATATTCCTTATAGCAGGGAAGATGGAGAAAAAAACAAACAAAACCAGAAAAAAAATGAGCAAAAAAAGACAAACCAAACCCCCAACCAAATAAAAACAAAACCAAAAAAACCCCAAACTAAACCCCATAAAAACCAAAAGGAGAATAATTTCTCAGAGCACTAGCAACAATTTTAAGAATTGAACAGTTTGGTATTAAAATTTCCTGCAGCCCTCAGTTACAGGTTCTCTTCATTAATTTACCTCTCTATAAATGAAAAATTATGATTTTGCGGTAGTTAATAGTTGCAAAAGAGAGGTAGGAGCTCCTGTTTCAAGTTCTGAGCCATTTGCTGCAGATCAGGTTATTTCATACTATAGAGCTGAGCTGTTATCATCAGTTCTATTCAAATGAAAATAAAAAAACATGACAAATTATTATTGCATAGGAGAGATGCAGAGAAAAATCTAAGTAGCTGAAACTCTGCATCTAACCGTAGTCAGCACTAGAGGTCTATTCTAATGAGTGCGCTATATCTGCCTATACACTACAAACTTTCTAGGTAGAACTGCTCAGAGGCTGATTCCAAGAAACAACATTTTTTACAATTAAAGACGTCATCTGTCAGGATAACAGGTCTGCCATCAAGTATCAGTGAAACACAGACAATTTGACATGCAGCATTAGAAGAAAGTCTTTTCTTAAAAGATTTTTGCACAAAATACACTTTAATTCTGACATACCCAGCAGCCTCAAGGAAATCTTTTCCATCTGTGGGACTCTCATCCAAAGGTAACTCTTGTGCTCCTTCCAAACCCTGAGCTTGCTGCATATCATTCAAGGTGCAAAAAGATGATACTCTCTGATCTGTAAAAAAGCAACACAAGGATACATTCAAAGCTGTATATATATATATACAAAATAAAAGACTATATTACAGACATTAACCTGGTTCAGTTAGAAAAATATATGTATGTTTCTACATCACAGCTTTGAAAATAATCAGCAGATGTAAAGTTTATTCCAACTAGTTGGCTTCCCCACATCTGCATCCAAAGGCAACCCCAAAGCTATTATTTTTTGTGTCTATCAGTAGAGTAAGACAGATTTGCTTGGACCAGGCAATGCTGATATGAACAGTAAATTGGTCTTGATGAAATCTGCAGAAAACCATTTGAGAATTCAGGGCCACAATCAATGCCAACAATAATTCCACAAACAGGTCTGCATTTCCCATGGACTTAAAGCCACCAGATTCCTGAGAAATCTGCACTATTCATTTTGTACTGTTTTACTTTCTCAAGCATTTGCAGAACCTAATGGTAATCTGCATACTTGAAAAACAATAAATTCAGACTATTTTCATCAATTGAGTTTTTGTTATATATATTACTAAGGAATGCTGTTATCTACATTGGATTCCACTAGAACATAATCTAACAAGCACAGATGTAATTACCTATGGATATACAGTGTGGTTGCCAAAATACATCAGTCACCACATAATAGAAGTATGCCATGCAGACCATCATTGCACAGAACAGGAGTAAATGATGCATTCATTAGGATTTAATTTGTCTTCTTTAAAAAAAAAAAAAAAAAAAAAAAAAAGATCCATATTCTGTGGAGATTGATTTAACTTATTTCTGTCAAACAAAATTCCATGTCTGTATGCTCGTATAAATTCTGGTGACAACATGCCTGCCTTGCCCTTTCTCCCCTTGCTCTACCACCCCGCAGGCCCGAAGCTTGCATTATCATGCAAACGTGCAAACATAGGAAATATTAAAGAAAGTTTACAAAAGGCAAAAGTCATCAATCCCAGACCATCACCTAGAAACGGCGTGTGATGACAGAACGGCCCAAATTCTTCATCTGAGTCAAAACCTGGAATAAGATTTAGAATGTTCCTATAAACAAGACAGTCCATCTCCACTGAAGCAGCTGGGGCCCTCACGTACAGTGCACTCAGTGGGATATACCCCATGCAACCCATGCTGGCTCTCACTTGAAGCCTTGCAATGCCATTTTTACACAACACTAACATTACAGTGAAACATGAGATGTCACTCCCCATGTCTTTAACAGTAGTACCCAGTATTGCGACACAACATGAGAACTTGGCATGCTACCTTAAAGACAACCCGCTAAACTATTAGCGTTCAAACAGTGAATACAGGCCACATCACTTTAACTAGGAAGGAAATTTTGTTTAATAAGTTCTACTAAATAAAAATAGGAAATCACTGGAAAACTCTTTGAAGGGTTTTTTTTTTGTAAATTAATAGTTTTAAGGAATAGCAAGGAATGATAATTCCTTCAATAACATAATGAAAAAAAGTTGCATGCAACTTTTTTGTCCAATTTTAAAGATCACAGATCACTTCCCCTGCTTTTATCCTTATTTCTGGCTGCTGCCACATCTCGGCAAATATGAAGTTTTTCATAGTGCTGACAATAAGGTAAGAATTTTACACACTTAAACAATGACATCATTTACAGATTTAAAACTTTCTAACTTGAATAGATTTAATTAGAACATATAAGCAAAAAAATAGCTTCCCAGATCAAACACAGAATGTAGGCCAGAAATAAGACAGTGTAAGCAGTTTGGAGTGTGTATCTAATCACTAACTTGACCTTTATACTGTTCACCTTTTCATTACCACTTGTTAGAGGAAAACGAAGCCAGCAACAAATGTTTTGCTGTTGCTGTTTTTGATATGGCAAACAGTTGGTAACATGAGGTGTTGTGTCTCAAAGTCAATTCTTCTATAATATAATAAATCTCTATTTTTCTCCCTCTGATGACTAAGCTTAATTGAAGAGAATTGCTACTTGTCTGGTTTATTTTGTCAGTTGAGAAAACATTTTGTCAGCTTGATCTCCCCAGCAGTATATGAAAGCATGTTTTTCTTGACAGATAAAAGCAGGTGCAAAACCAGGTACATGCAGCTATTAATGAAATCACAGGACATCATTTTAAAACACAGTATTTTAAAATACTTTTGTATTATTTCAACCCACAACAAAAATACAAAAAGATGATGTTTGCAATGAAGTGTAATGTGTGGGTTAACTTTTTCTTCCTTGTGTAACCCCTAACTATTTTCAACTCCACAATCTAAAAATAACACTTGGAGTGAGAAATAGATTGTTAAAACTTTTCTATTTTCCTAGTATAACTTAAATATATTTTTCTGATATTTAAATATTTCTTTACAAAATAGGAAACCATATTCTCACATCAATCAGGCAAGGAATAAAGTCACCATGTGGCCATTATTAACTAGGAGTCTCCAATGATATAACATACTATTTAAATTCCTATGTTGCTCTTCAAAGAGTGGCTAGTTCCTCAATTTTCAAAAGCCAGGTTAGTGACAAAATCATTCTCTGAACAAGTTAGCCAACCCTAACTATTCTCTTATTCTAGAAATACTGTATCAACAAGATGCTGGACTAGCAAAGTATTTTGCCTGCTCTCCCTGCAAGTATTCATGCTTAGCAACAGTTTCACCAATTTACTATTTAAATAAGAACTGGTTTAAAACCAGAACTGTGGTGAAGGTTGAATTTGTACTTCAAAGCACAGTATCTTCCTGGGTTTTGGTTTATTTATTCTTAACAGAATTGGCTTGACTCTGTATTCATGAAAACGAAATCAAAGCTACCTTCCACTGACAGTTAATCTTTCAAAAGAAAAATCAACTGTATTTCTGGCTATGATGCTGTAGATATAAACTCTGTTTCTTCCAAACCACAGGGACACCTCCTATTCAGTTCAAGTGATATGTGCATACTAAATGGAAGAACATGCATGCAAATTTCAGAGCTCTCATTTTTATCTGGGACATCCTTTCCAAACCCTACATAGGACCTGTGCATAGCAAAGTATTTACAAAAACATACTGGTGCTCATATTAAAACTTTAAGCAACAGTTGACTTGTCTCATCTTTGGTCTTCCTAAAATTCATGTCTCATTTTAAAATGATAGAATTGTACAGCTGTAACCAGTAGGAATTTGAATCTGGATTTCCATTGTCCCAGACAACTAACAGAGGCCACAAAAAAACTTCAGACAATTTTGATGCACTGGAAAGCAGAAAAGGCTAAAATTAATACAGTGCATGAAGTTGATCTCTCATTATTAAGGCAATGTCTATCCATAAACATACACTGACATCTGCAATGAAGCAAAAAAGTTACACGTGCATGCATCACAAATGATCAAATGTTAACAAAATACTTTTTAAAATATTTTTTCTAGCAGTTTAACATAATAATTTGACTAAAATAATTGTCTGTCTTGCTGAATGCTTCACTTCTTTCTCATGTGTAGCATTACTTGCATTAAGCTATAAAGATTTTAAAATGAAACATTAAAATAATATTAATTATAGCAGCACAGATGTTTCTGCAAAGATAAACTGGCAGTAAGAAACGCTGCATTCTGATTGGTACCAGTAGATGTTCACAAAAAAACCCTGGATAAAAAGTCAGAAGTTGAAAACACCTATTTTTAATGAACTAAATCAGAGACATCAGAGGGACTTTTGTAGGCTGTTAATGCCCACAGTATTATTTACCAAACACTAAACAGCTTTTGTAAAGCACAATAAATCCAGTTTAAGGTAGCACAAATGGTAAAAAGTGTTATTTATAATAAAAATCCATATTTATGTTTGGTTCAAATCTCTTCTACAATCACAGTAACAGATATGGACTGTGTCTGTTGCTTCTCCTTTTGCTCCCCAAAACATCAAAAAGATCCAAAATTAGCCACCAGCAACATAATACACAGAGGGTCTCTTCAGGAGGGACTGTAGTGAGAGGACAAGGGGTAACGGGTTCAAACTTAAACAGGGAAAGTTTAGATTGGACCTGAGGAAGA
>JASSUY010011297.1:12099-23955 GCA_032466535.1 Forpus xanthops | reverse complement strand
GAGGAAAGAAACCAGTGCTTTGCAGATGTTGTGTCGAAAGTAGAAAAAGGATAAACTGAGTACAGTATTTAATGTCAAATCTATTGTATGGAATAATTATACATACAGTTGTATATATGTGTGTATTTCATATATATATGTTATATATATAAATTATTTCATCAGAAGGAAAAAGCATTGATCTAGTTTAGGGTTAAATACTTCATTTTTTTGCAAGAAAGTATTTGCTAGTGGGTTTTTTTGCAAAACACTTCTATTTCTTTCCTGTTAACTCTTCAAATCTTTTGAACATACTGTAGAATTAGTACAGAAAAGCAGGGGGAGTGCTTGAATCACTAGTCAAAACAATGGATATTAAATGTTATCTGAATAAGCAAAGGGGAAAATTACATAAAACTATTAAATATTTAATAACTTTTTTTTGTAAGGTGTAGTTATCTTGGTTTTAATTCATTCAAGTATGCTGAATTTCACCAAGTGTAGACTCTAATTTAGGGATTTTTTGTTAATGGGCATACTTTCTACAAATACCTGTGAAAGTCTATTCAAACATAAGCAGAGGTGCAAGTATATATATTTTCTAATCTGAATTTGCCTCTTATTCTAAAGTGGAAAAATACTTATATTCTTTTGGTGATTTTTTTTTTTCTGATTTTAGGAAAAATTTGGAGTGTAATTACAAGGCATAAAACAAACTTTAGAGAGCTTTTATAAACCTTTTTTTTTTTAACTTGGCAGTAAGCATCTGCTTCCAGTGCAAGGAAATGTGAGAGATGCACTCTTGGTTTTTAATCTGTCTGCTGTAGTAAACAAAGGAAGTGTGGTTTGGGAGCAGAACGGCTGTGTCTTGTTCCCATCCCTTTGAAAACACTGCAGCTACCAGACCCACTTCCTTTCAAATTTTGCTTTTGCTCACAGATGGATGCACAGCCTTGGCAGAGCAAAAGGCTTTCCTGCTTTTTCAGCTTCCCACTTCACAAATATTTATTTAGTCATTTGCTGCGCTGACCCAGTTGGATGAACTGAAAAGAAGAAAGTTTACAGTTTGTAAGTGGCAAATTTAGAGCAGGGTCAGTTGTTGTGCAAAACGGAGTCAGCAGTTTGAGATAGGTTGGCTGTGAATCCGGATGCAGATTAGTTAACGCCTTACAAAGTTATACCCAGGAGTTAACTGCCCGTGAAGTGCCTACCAGTCTCTACTGGCAGGTATCTCACAGGAGGCTGTTTTGTGTACTGAGTGAAAAGCCAGTCTTATTGAATATTATTGTTAAATCATTTTAATTACTCTTTAAGTGACAATAAAGTCTTCATCCACCTTGAAACAGGGAAGAATGGAAATGGTGTGATATTTTAGCAGTTTAAAATTTAATCTGTTAACAGATGAGGGGTTTTGGTAATAGGCATCTGCAGCTGGGAACCAATAAATTAGTTCTAGCCCTAAGTAAAAATGAAGAAGTCAGGTTGAATTGTAATCTCAATAGAAGCATTGAGTCAATTCAATAACTGGGATCTGGCTGAATTACTGAAAGTATGATGAAGAAAAGAAGCAAATGGAGCAATGCAGATGAACCTCTGTGGACTAAATGTCACTGTCTGTAATTGTAGGGACCACGCTGGATCTGACGCATATGTTCTTAATAAACCTTATGTTTCTATGAGAAGATTAAAGAAGTGGCTGTTATTTAATTTGTAAACCTTAGTCTGTCTGTACTCGGATCTTTTAGCTGTTCTCCAGTTTCACAGAGGAAAACGCAGTCTGGCAAAGGGCATGAGGTCTCAGAGATGTGCAAAAGCTGTGGTCAGAAGGGATACACACACAGGATGAGGAGAAACCCTGCAAATGCATCCAGACTGTGCCTGCTGTGGCTCCTGCCACGACAAAAGAATGCAGTGGATAGTCCGAAATGTCAGATTGTAAGTAGAAATGCTAGAAGAACTGATAATTATTTCTCACCTCTCCTGTTTTCAGGGTATGGCCTTCACATTACATGAGCGACAAATGCTTGGGCTGCAAGGACTTCTGCCTCCTAAAATAGAGACACAAGACATTCAAGCCTTACGCTTCCATAAGAATTTGGCAAAAATGACTGATCCCTTGGAAAAGTAAGCACTCTCTGGCCTTGTTTTGTCCTGCAAGTAAATGAAAATTGCTGTAAAATATTTCATGGGGATAATTAAGGTTTCAGTGCCTCTTCTGGGTCTTTCTTTCAGTTTTTGGGGGTTATTTTCACTTTTGCACAGAAAACTGCTTTCATTGATCATGCATTCATCATGTGCCTAAGTGAGGTTGGGAACTTCTTGTATTTCATAGTCATAAGATAATGAAGAAGAATGTGCACAAATTAGGCAGTAACAAAGCTGCAAACCTTGCTGTAATAAGTACTGTGTGTTTCTGTAATGTTTAAGATTTGGGTGGCAGGTTGTAAGAGCACAGAACTGTTGGAGGAGAGGAGGGGACAGCTAGCACATGCTAGAAAAATATGTGAGAATTAAGGTAAATTGAGGGTTTGATAATTAGGAATGAAAACCAGTATTTGTCTAGTTGCTGTGAGAAAGGAATTACAGGGTCAGAATTTTAAAATGCATAATGTGCGATTTTTTATATATAATTTTTCTATTTAGCACACTAGTTTGGTGAATAAATGTGTTTTTTTTTTTTTTTTTAATAACACAGTTTTAACATCCTGTTACTGTTTTTATATATATCTATGTATATCTGTATGTAAAAATATGCAGTCTCCTAAAGGTGTGAGGGGCACTTGAATGGTTCAAGGCTTACTGGACCACAGCAAAACTCTTTGTTTCTCATGAAAACCAAAGATGATTTTCAAATGCACTCATGCCACTAGCTGTTCTGAAACATATTATGTCATCTTTACTGGCAAAGTGACTGTAGCCTAAGATGAATCACTAACTAATTCATTATCTTTATGTAGTTGGGTCAGCAAGACTGAATGTGAATCAGTATGTGGTAGGGTGGTAGATGAATTTGCAAAAATGCAGGTTCAGTTGGCACACTTGGATAAGTCCTTCAAAATGAACTTCTGTTAGGAGTTAATCCGTTTTACAAGTGCCTTACTATCAAGATTGACAAGACCTTACTGTCAGGACCTTACTTTTTTTGGATCAAAAATTCTTCCATGGGTATTTTTTTAACAGTAATGAGATTTACAGCTGCATCCTGTAATGAATCCATGGGTTGTCTTTTATTACAATGCATGTTTACATGTATGGTATGTCATACCCAGTATTCTTATTTCATCTCTTCAGTTCTGCTGCTCTCTCTTTTCCAACTTGTGTTTAGTACTCAAAGTGTTCAGTGGAAGCAGTAATTTCATGCAGAAAGAATACAGAGCAAACCTGTTTTTTGCTTTGACATTTTTCACATTGTTTCAAATAAGCATAAGTGCGAAACAATAAGTGACTTTTTTTCTCTTTTGCTTAATTTCAGGTATATCTATATAATGGGAATCCAAGAGAGAAATGAAAAATTATTTTATAGGGTATTACAAGATGATATTGAGCGGTTAATGCCAATTGTGTACACTCCAACAGTGGGTCTTGCCTGCTCCCAGTACGGCCACATCTTCAGGAGACCAAAGTAAGAACATGAGATAGATACTGCTGCTACTTTTAATGCCAGTTTTTCTCAACAGTTGCCTGAGGTGTGGAAATGTTTTATTTCATTTTCATTGAAATTCATATATGCAGGACTTGTGCCAATTCAGGCAGTAAAGGTTCACTAAATAGTATCTCAAGACCCTTGAGATATATCAGAAAAAGAACATTTGAAAACAGAGTGATAATATGTTGCATAAATACCACAAGTACAGGGCTTCAGCCCCCTTCCAGCTTTTTCTAGATGCTTACCGTGGATGCAATCATGCACTTCACTCATTAAGAGAGAAACCGCAATATACTTTACTGATATGACAAAGTTCAATGGTAAATGCAAAGAGTGGTTTAACAAGATTTAGTGGCAAGGTACACTTGATTATTTACTGCATAGAGGACAAGGTCAGAGAGAACTGTAAGGGAGATCCTCCTGTTGAGTCATAAGGTTCAGAAAGGAGACCCTTACTTTCTAAACTCCTCAGAAAGGAGTCCAGGTACAGCTGGATCCATCCTACACTTGGCCATCAGTTTATGTCTGAAGGATTATATATGTGCAATCAATCCTTTATATCCCTTACTGAAGATTTCAAAGTTTAACATGCTGTTAGTCACTTACTGAGGATCTGTTGTGGCAAGGAATCTCTCAGCCTCAAGGAGTAACATTGAGAGGTATTTCTGTGCAAAGGAAGATCCTGGAGTACAGCCTGTTCCTGGAGTGCTCCACAGGCCCTGGGCTGCCCACTGCTTGTAGGGTGAGATGACTGACTGATAGTCATAGCTGTGTACCAGCAGGAGGACTGTGTCTGTTCCTGGCAGTACTTGGCCACCAAAGACCAGACTAAGCTGGATACAGCAGCCACCAGAACCCCCACTAATGACTATGGCTTAAGCAGGAGGGAGCACACTGGCCGTGTGGTCTGTATTTGTCTGCTATGACTGTATGAGGTGTGTGCACTGGAGGAGGGCTTGTTGCAACAGTTGGTGATACCTGGTGGCACTAGTACAGAAGTAACTGTGACAACACCAACCTTTTGGCTTTTCAAAGTGGTAGCTTGCCAACTAACGAATTAAATGGGGGATCACATGGCAGTACCGTATAACTCCTTAATTCCAAGGAGAGTGCTGTGGTTTTCTCCAGCTCTCAGAATCACATCTGAGTCTGAGGATCTGTACCAGGACAGAGATTTGAAGGGAAGTGTACTGGAGGTCATCCACTCTCACCTTCTGTTTAGAAAGGGTAACTTCAAGTAGATTCATTACAGATATTCCTCTTTGCAACCCTGCACAGGGGCAGAAACACAAGGCAGGCACACCCATACAGCAGTTTTGCTGGAGGAATCTCAGGCTAATTGCATCTCAAAGCTGTCACCAGCATCTTCAGAGGGCTAGACAGAGCTAGAGGGAATGGCTTTAACTTGCCAGAGGGAAAACTGAGATGAACTCTTAGGCAGAAGCTGTTCCCTGTGAGGGTGCTGAGGCGCTGGCACAGGGTGCCCAGAGGAGCTGTGGCTGCCCCGTGTCTGGCAGTGTTCAAGGCCAGATTGGACACAGGGTCTTGGAGCAACCTGCTCTAGTGGAAGGTGTCCCTGCCTGTGACAGGGGTTGGAACTGGGTGAGGTTTTAAGTCCCTTCAAACTGATCTGGGATTCAGTGATTCTGCTGGTGGCAAAGGGTCACAGTGCTGAAGACATCTCATGATGTTTTTGCAGAGCGGCACAGCAGATATCTTGGGTGCAGGAGTAGTAGCCAGCAAGCAGTTGGAAGGATGCTGGCAAAGCAGAAAGGGAGAGGCTTGGCTCTTGGTAGCTTGATAGACTGTTGAATGCGGATAGTCCCTTTATTAAATCAGTGCTACTAGGAGTCAGCTTTCAGTTACTCTGGCATAGTAAATACACTTGGCTGGCATCAGGTTGGGTTCAGCAGTGACTTCAAAATGACTATTCAGGTTATTTAGCTGTGTTAAGGCAATAAGTTTAGACTGGTAGTCTTATCAGCTCATTTCCATGGCACTCTCACTGCAATTTCAGGTATAGCTTTGGAGTTCTCTAGAAAGCTTGCAGACTTTAGTGCTGCGTGGAGGAAAAGCTAATCCTTTGCTGCCATGAGGACTTGGCTATGTAGTGCAATTGCTGCGATAAAGACAGTAAGAAACTCATAGATTTGCCCTGATCTGGGACATGGGATGTGAAAGATACACCCTTATAGTTCTTACATTTTTTCCTTTCCTCTTCCACATCTTTCTATGTGTTATAGAATGGTTTGAAACCTGTGCCAATGTAGAAATTGTCTGTATAAGAAGGAGTTGGCATAGTCTAGAATTCAGGATGTCCCCCCCTTATTTCTGAGGACTATCACTTTCCAAGTGTTGATGATTTATCTGTTACCACCTCTTCTGAGCCTTTTATGCCTCCTTTCCTCCTAAAAACAGAGGGGTTGCCCTAGCAGAAGAAATACAGGCACTTCACCTCTTCTCCTTTCTGCTTCCTTTTTTCAGCTCTCATGTTCCCCCCGATGAGCAGTCAGCAGGGGGAAGCACTGTTCTGGTCTTGCAGAAGACTGCATGCTGAGTCCCTGTCTTTGTTGTCCCTTTCTTTCCCTTCCCCTCACCTTTTGTAATGCCATGGATGGGGATTCACTAAGGTAAAGCCAGGCTTAGGACCATGTTCCCTTCTCACATCCTTACAGGGGAGTGTAGATCCTGTCCTGTCTGATGCTAACACCAGTGGTATTTTGCCCTCAAGGAGTATTGTAGTAGTGTAAAATCCAGGTATCATCAGGAAAACTGTTACCTCTGTGCTTTTATTTTAGAGTATCAAAGTACAGACTTCTGTGTTAGAAATTGTCCTTTGATTGATGTATGTCTGACTTTTGATTTTAAGCAATCTCTTCTGTTTGACATTGAACTTTATAAGGCAAGGTGAAATTTCTAACTGTCACCTGTAAATTATATCTGTTGTTTTTTTTATTTCAGAGGGTTATTTATTTCTATCTCAGACAGAGGCCATATAAGGTCAATTGTGAACAACTGGCCAGAGAATGACGTTAAGGTACGAACACTGTGTAATATTTTTCCTGCTTGTTATTTAATCACAGTTGAGCTTTTTATGATTTGTCACTTTATGATGGAATTTTAAATACTGAACAATACATCGTTGGCTGCTTGACAATGATGGCAAAATATAGCTAATGAAGATGAAGTGTACCTTGAAGAGCAGAGTTTTATCCCGAATATGAGGTCTGTGGTTTGAGTATGTGGTGATGATGAGAACTAGACATGCCAAATGTCTTATTTCACTTCTTTATTCCACCATTTGGGGAGGTTTTGGGGGATGCACCTCTGGGTCTTACTACATTTCATAGCAGTAGAAGAAGTGATCTTCTCCTCTGATTAGGACAAATAAGTGGTAGTTTAGAGGCCCACATNNNNCCATTAAATCCTCTATGGTCCAGTTGAGTCAAGAACCATGAGGAGACAGAGTGAAAAATAATTTCAGAAATTTTTTGATGTTTGGATTATTTACAAGTGGAAATAATAAAGCCATGTTACAGACTGCAGTTCCATACAGCAGCTTGGATTCTTCTGACTCGGTGGGTTTTGGCAATGAAAAAGCATAGCAGATTCTAACATAAAGCTTTATTGCTTCAAGTAAAATATTCCTTGTAATCTATTTCTTGATTGTGAATTTTAAAAACATACCTGAATTTTTGCCTGGTATTGCTCTAAACTTTGTGAATTTCAGTGATCATGTATAATTTCACCTCCTTTTTTTTTCAGGCTGTTGTTGTAACTGATGGAGAAAGAATATTGGGTCTCGGAGATCTAGGTGTGTATGGGATGGGAATTCCAGTAGGAAAACTGTGTTTGTATACAGCCTGTGCAGGAATACATCCAGATAAATGCTTGCCTGTGTGCATCGACGTTGGAACTGATAATACAGTGAGTTTCACTGCACTTTGCCTGCCCTAAGTTATCCCTATGAGAAATATTTAAGAGTAGATACTTATTTGAGCACTTTTGTTGAAGATAAAACCAAATATTTTATGTAAGGGTAAATGATTTGGAATTCATTATGCTGTTAAATATAAATGACTAAAAAATACCAGTTAATTTGTTGGTGAAATGTTGAATTTGGAAGTAATCTGAATGCTGCAACACTGTAAAATAGACGGTCAGATTGACCTGACTTTTAAGAAGCTGTTTATTGTTCACAGTATTGATTTGTTCCATTTTAAAAGCAGCCATCACCATTCTCAAGTGCCAGCTGAAATCACTAAACGTTGATATAGACTGGAGGCAGTTACAGTGGCTATATAAATGCAATATCTTTGGGGTGAAATGTGTTACTGTGAACTCTGGAAAGTGGATATTGAGGAAGTGATTCATCCTGCTACTGTCTGATTTATTCTTTTTCAGACACTCTTAAAAGACCCATTTTATATGGGCCTATACCAAAAAAGGGATCGCTCTCAGGTCTATGACGACCTAATTGATGAATTTATGGAAGCCATTACAGACAGGTATGACACTGAATATTCTTGCATGTAATATGGCCAAAAGTACTGGCAGAAAAAAATCCCTAAGACCCAGTCCTTGAAACAGTCATTTAGGGAATAAGAACAGGACTAGAAGTCAAGAGGCATGGCTGTATGTCTGCCCCTGAAGTGATTTATCTCTCTGACCTGGAACATGTTGCTTGTAGTTGTCTCTTAAGTACACATAGAATGGAGATGGAACTGTTTCAAACAGTGAAAGGCCTGAGGACAATCTCTTTCCAAAGATAATAGACTGCATGCAGGATTTGTTTTAAAAGGATTATATTTCTTGATGTGTCCGGTGATAGGAATATTTGCCATGTTCTGTAGGTATGGCCAGAACACACTTATCCAGTTTGAGGACTTTGGAAACCACAATGCTTTTCGTTTTTTAAGAAAATACAGAGAGAAATATTGTACTTTCAATGACGATATTCAAGGTACACCCTTTATGTTCCTTAACATGTGTGCAGAAATCTTGCCTAAAGCCGTAAGCTGCCACATAGATCTGTTCAGCTCACCTTAAATTTGTACTGCTTTCACAGGGACAGCTTCAGTGGCTTTAGCAGGACTGCTGGCAGCGCAGAAAGCCACAGGTAAACCACTTGCAGAGCAGAAAGTGCTGTTCCTTGGTGCAGGAGAGGTGAGTTCTCTTAAGGGCTCTAGAGCAACAAGAGATTTAACTGTCTATTTTCTGGTTCTGTAGGACTCATGGAGATTCACATTCTCTGAATTCTATTGCCAGACTTTTTATATGAAGTCAGCTGAAATGTGTTAACAGAAGGGACTACCAGATGAAAGTTCACTATTTGAAAGGTGTCTAGCATTTACAAGACTCAAGTTTTTCACTTTCTTACATGAACTTAAAAAAAGCATCAGTGATTTGTGTGTAGTTGGATGGGAATATACTATAAAATTAATAAGAGAGAGGTAAGGGGCATCTTGTTAATTTTTGTAGCATTGGAGAGATGTACATGGTGGTTTTCTTGGCAGGTTAACTCAGTGGCTGTTTGCAGCAAGTTACTGGGGCAGCCATGTCAGGAACAGCACCATGCTTCTTGGTATGTCAGTGAAATTGCTTTTATGGTGCTGGCAAAATAACTTAATTAGCCAAAAATTTCTCCAACTGGGGAAGGTTGTGATTGCAGTTACTGGCCAATGTTGTGTTGTTGCCCTGCTCTGTACTTCCCTCTACCTTATTTCTCCTGCCAGATTTTAGCAGCATGTGCAGTGAGCCAAGAGAAGGGATGTAGAGGGAAGCACTGCCGGCACCTACTTGTGCCGTCTGTCAGCAAGGCCTTTATCACAGACAGAAGGAGCAGAGAGAGGATTGGAAAGCAGCTTGGCACAAAACACTGTTTTCTGGACAGGAAGGCTCGCAGCATTAAGTTATTGCTGCTGTCTGGTTGGGTGGCTTTATAGTGGCTGCTGAACTGGTACAGAAATGGGGGCACAACACCCAGAAATGCTGCCTCCCTCTTGTGCTCGAAAACATGGCACTGTCGATGCCAGTAGTCTGCCCCCATCTAGGGAAACATTGCTTGTGTTTCAGAACTGGCTTATTACATGATCTCTGTGGTTTTGATTTGTGATGAGAAACCTTTTTTTGTGAATTGCTAAAAATCCAAGTCCTTTTATCCCTAAGGCTGCACTAGGAATTGCAAACCTCATTGTTATGGCTATGATGGAAAGTGGTGTTTCTGCTGAGGAAGCCTATAGGAGAATATGGATGTTTGACAAATATGGTTTACTGGTTCAGGTAAGGGTGCACCGTGTCTTGGAACACCACATTACGGATGGCCAGGTGCTTTCTGTGTCTTCCTCACAAAAATAATCAAACTTTTGTCTACAGGGGCGAGAACAAAAGGTTGATTCTAATCAAGAACCATTTACGCATCAGCTTCCAGAGCAGATACCAAAGACGTTTGTGGAGGCAGTGAATGTACTTCGGCCTTCTGCTATCATTGGTAAGTAAGGTTATTTTTGATTCTGTGTCTTCATCATTTGGTTATTTGCTGAATTTTATTAACTGATGTGGCTCCAAGGAGGTTGGTGACAGTGATCTGCATTTCTGCTGGTGTAAGATGAAAATGTGGGTTTGATTTTCTGCTTGCAAATACACTGAGCTGCAGGTTAGCTCACAGTGCATCCTTCATTCAGCTGTGGTGCTCCTTCTGTGTCTTGTGTCCATGTTAACTGCTTCCTCTCATCCCTGTCCAGCGCTTATTAGACTTTCTTAGAAAACTGAGCGTGTTCTCAAGGACTGCATGGTTATAATGAACTGAAATTGTAATGAAAGGGACTAAGAGTCAGGAAGGGAAAATACAGCCTTTTTTTCCCCAGACACATTTTTCCACATCAGCAACAAGGTGACAGCAGTCACACAAACACCACATTTTCTGCTCTGCAGGAGTTTCCTAACTTGAGTAACTATATTTTTCTGATCTTCCCTCCCCCATTAGCTTCTCTGGCCAGAATCTGCCAGCAGCATGGCTTGAAGGAGCTTTTTTCATGCTGCAGGTCACCAATACCTGTTATGTTACTGACATATGTAGGTGTTGATTTATAACTGTGGCTGTCTGCAGAGGTCAGATGGGGTCACAGGTATTTCCTAATGCAACTCTGCAGTTTCCTTTGCACGTGATTTATTTGGAAAATTACAGGTTTTTTTTTAGCTGAGTAGCTTCCCTGAAGTCTATAGCCCATGTACATGTACTATGTTTTTATGTTTGCACCTATGTGTTTGGGTGTGGTGAGAAATACTGGCATGAAGGGAATGTGCATTGCACAGTTAACACCCAGCTAGGATGAATCATCTGTGAAGAACCTGCTGTTCCCGCAGGGCAGCGATAAGTGTTCTTTGCACAGATTAATACAAAAAGTTATGTAAAATAGGATTTTGGAACACAGCAATTATGTGTTCCTGTGAAAATGAGAATTTTAAGCAGCCAGAAACAAAGCAGTGCCTGCTTTCTTTCTCCTGCTGCTAGAAAAGCCTGCAATGCTTTGCTCTGAGTGGGACACTTCAGGGTTGGTAGGAGCTTAATCTACAGTCACTGTCACCTGCCCTGAGGCAGACAAGTATTGATTCTATTTTCATGTGTTTCCTTTTATTCCAGGAGTTGCAGGAGCTGGGAGGCTTTTCTCTCAGGATGTGATCAAAGCAATGGCCTCTATCAATGAACGACCCATAATATTTGCACTAAGTAACCCCACAGTGAAATCTGAATGCACAGCAGAGGAAGCGTATACATTAACAGAGGTGTGTAATGGTCGGAAGTGTTGATGGAACTGTTTAGTGACTCTGAGAATACAAGAACTCAGTTTATTTTTTTATTATTTGGAGTTACTGACATAATAATTCAGATCTTTCCTGTCTTCTGACAAAAAGTAAATTGAGGTGATGCAAAAAGAAGTCTTGATTTTTAAATAATGATGTTTTGCTTTAAAGCTTAAAATAGCCCAAATCTTTGTTATTACTTTTTGAACGAATGACCAGTAGGTGCTGTTTCATAGCTTTACTCAATTAACTGTTTTCCACCATGCTTTTTGATTGGTTTGGTTTTTAAAGATGGGCTTGGAGCATCCTGGTCTAGTGGGGGGTGTCCCTGCCTATGGCATGGGGATGGGACTGGATGAGTTTAAAGGTTCCTTTCAACTCACACCAGTCTACGATAGTATGATCTTAAGTTAATACTGTCATAGAGA
>JASSUY010011296.1:23698-36212 GCA_032466535.1 Forpus xanthops | reverse complement strand
GCTCATCAGCCACGGTCCTCACCCCCTCTGCCACCTCTCCCGTGCCCTCCTCATCCCGGGTGCAGCTCTCCCGGGACGGTTCGGCCTCCAGCGGCTCCTGGGGCCGCCCCCCCTCAGCTTCCCACAGCCTCGCAAAGATGGAGATGAGGCCGAGGCCCAGGGCGGTGAAGAGCAACCGAACTGCCAGGTACAAGTCCACCTCCTCCTGCTGCTGGAGCCCGTCCGTATCACAAGCCTTTGCAATAAAGTACAAGGAAGCAAAAACCTTCATCCAAAACCCACGTTGGAAAAATGGTGTGATAGAAAGTGCCAGCTCTAAATATCATATGCTGAGCCTGTGAGAACCAGAGCCAGAACTCTGAGAGCAAATAAATCAACATTGTGATGAGTGGCTATTAATCCTGTCGTTACCTCAACCCTTCATGCCCCACGTTGGGTGCCAAAAAGAACTGTTGTGGTTTGAGGCTCTCAAAACTCAGGCAATCGCTCTGTCACTCACTTCCCTCTCTTTCTTCTCCAGTCCCGGGGAGATGGGAAGGAGAATTAAAAGAATGCAACTCCCACAGGCTGAGATAAGAACAGTTTAGTAACTAAGATATAACATAAATCACTACTGCTATCACCAATAATAATACAAGAGAAATACAAGAGAAGAGAATACAACAGATGACTGCTGCTGCTCAACCCATGACATTATGTGACAAGGAGAATCATAAATGTGATCGCAATCTTTGTCTTGTGTTCCTTCCTTATAGATTGTGATTATGACATACCCTAAACTTCAGTAAAAGTAGACTAGCAAAAGACTGGGCTTCAGTCTACGTCTTAACAGAACACCAATACTAGCAATTGATACAAAATGAATGTTTGGAAAATCACCCAGCAGCAAAATAAAACATTGGGTATAATTTAGTTTAAGACGGACATGTGTATAAGCTCACCACTTGCAGCAGAACAGGCTTGTATCGCTAAAGCATGATATCTAAAATCTGAGAATTTTTCCATTCTTTCTCATGGTTTGAGAAGCTCCAATTTTTGGGCTGTTTTTCTTTGGTTTTCTTAGTGTCAGAAAATACATTTTCATCTGCACTGAAGTCACTGACACCTTGACAAGAATGAAGCCACAAGGCACAAGTGGCCGCACAGTCCCTGGTGCACCACTCAGGAGACGTACTTCTGAGCTGGACTGGAAGGATGGTTTATGCCATGCATCCATCTGATGCACCAGGTTACTCTGGGCATTTCTCCTGAGACTGGTGGCACAGAGGTGAATTCAGACTACAGTTTGTGAAAGACAGGCACCGAGAGGTAATAGAGATGTTCCAGCTCATAACTGCTTCTCAGCCAAATGGTAAAATAGTCACTTGGGTGATTAAAAATCTGTTCAGTGGTCTGGGTGTCTCTTGATTAAAAATAAAAAAAAAAAAAAAAAAAAGAAAAATCAGTGGTGGGATTTTCAGAATCACTTAAAGTTAGCCTAACACTACCCTGACATGAATAGTTTTGATCTTACTCTAAAACCAATATCTGCTTCTCTTGTTCTCTGTTATCCCCTTTCTTAGTCACTTCTATGGGTTTTTTCCTCACAGGTATATGCATGTGACAATTTTGCTTGAAGTTTTTAGTTCTCACATGTTTTATCTGATATCAATTTAATCATTTTGATCCGTATTATAACAATACTCTACAAAAGAAATAAAAATACACTGACTTTTTTGAAGCTGCCCACTTTGAACATTGAAAACTAAATACCTGAGTTAGATAGAGAAGACAAAAAAGTTCTTCAGAAATGGAACAGAACTTTTCTTAACTACCCACACAATGGCTTGCTCAAGCCAGTAATATCATGTTTCTTTCTTTCATCATCTCTAAACTCCTGCACGAAGAAGAACAAAGAAAAGCTACAAAACATATTACATACTCCTGCTCTACTTGCAAAACACAAGTCCTGATTCAAAGCCTGGCAATCTTGCTATGGAATCTTTTGTTGTTTAAGACACTCATACATCATGCAGCATATCACCTTATTCAGCAATCATTTTCTCCACTCAAAGCCTGTATTTTGACGATGAAAAATGTATCTGTTTTTCTTTGTCTTGGATTCTCACTTTCAAATTGTGCATGATAAAGAGTGTCAAATAGTCTTTTAGCATTTTAAAACCACCAAACCAAAATATATTGTGCTAGTCCCTGAGAAGTCATAGAATCACAGAATAGTTAGGATTGGAAGGGACCTCTTCATGAGGTCCTCGTCATGAGGGCCTCTTCATGAGGGACTGTAGTGAGAGGACAAGGGGTAATGGGTTCAAACTTAAGGAAATTTTAGATTGGATCTGAGGAAGAAATTCTTTAGTGTAAGGGTGGTGAGGCACTGGAATGGGTTGTTGAGGGAAGTTGTGAATGCTCCATTGCTGGTGTTGTTCAAGGCTGGGTTGGACAAAGTCTTGGGTGGCATGGTTTAGTGTGAGGTGTCCCTGCCCAGAGCAGGGGGGTTGGAACTAAATGATCTTGAGGTCCTTTCCAACCCTAACTATTCTATGATTCTATGATTCTATGAAGAGACCCTCTGCATCATCCCTATAGGCCACCTTCAGTTATTGGACGGCTGTTAATGAGGACTCCACGCAGCCTTCTCTTCTCCAGGCTCAACAGCCCCAACTCTCTCATCCTGTCTTCACAGGGGAGGTCCTCCAGTCCCCTGATCATCCTTGTGGCCTCCTCTGGACTTCTTCCAACAGTTCCATGTCCTTTTTATGTTGAGGACACCAGAACCACACACAATATTCCAAGTGAGGTCTCACAAGAGCAAAGTAGTGGACCACCTCCCTTGTGACCACCTGGTCACGCTCCTTTGGATGAAACCCAGGATATGGTTGTCTTTCTGGGCTGCAAGAGCACATTGCTGGCTCATGTTCATTTTCTCATTGACCAACATCCCAAGGACCGAGTCCTCCTCAGGACTGCTCTGAATCTCCTGTCTGCCCAACTTGTAGCCATACCTGGTATTGCTCCAACCCAGGTGTAGGACCTTGCACTTGGCATGGTTAAAATTCATCAAGTCGGCATCAGCCTACCTCACAAGCATGTTAAGGTCCCTCTGGATGGCATTCCTTCCCTCCGACATATCAACTGAGCCACAGAGCTTTGTGCCATTGGCAAAGTTGCTGAGGGTGCACTCAATCCCACTGTCCATGTCACCAAGAAGGATGTTGAACAAGACCAGTCCCAACACCAATACCTGAGGGACACCACTCATTACACCTTTTATAAGCCCCTTTTTCCGTTGAATTTTCCTCACCATATACTTATCCATCCAAGAAGGTCTCCTGGCCTTTCTGCAGTACTTTCTTCTAGTAGGGATGTATTGTTCCTGAGCTTGCAGCAGGTGATCCTGGAATATCAACCAAGATCCTTGGGCCCCCCTTCCCTCTAGTGCTATATCCCAGGGAATCTTACTGAGCAGGTTCCTGAAGAGGCCAAAGTCTGCTCTCTTGAAGTCCATGGTAGTGGACTTGCTGCACGCTCTTCTCACTGTCCTGAGGATCTTGAATTCGACCATCTCATGATTGCTACAATCAAGGCTACCCTGGAGCGTCACATTTCCAACTAGCCCTTCCCTGTTGGTGGAGACAAGGTCAAGCACCTGTCCTTGTCAGCTCCTCTATTACTTGCAGAAGGACGTTGTCTTCCATGCAATTGAGGAGCTTCCTGGATAGCTTGTGCTGGGCCATGCTGTCCCTCCAACAGGTATCAGGGTGCTTGAAGTCCCCCAGCAGAACAAGGGCCTGCGAGCATGAGGCTATTCCTGTCTGACTATAGAGCCCTTCATCCACCGAGTCCTCTTGGTCAGTCAGTCTGTAACAGATCCCCACAATAATGTCTCCTGTCACTCTTCTCCCTTTAACCCTGACCCATAAACTCTCTGTTGACTGCCCACCTGTCCCGACAGAGTTCCATTCTCTCCAGCCTATCCCTAACAAAAGTAGCAACGCCTCGTCCCTGTCTGCTGAGCCTGTCTTTCCTAAATAGCCTGTAACCTTCCATTCCAACACACCAGTCATAGGAGTCATCCCACCATGTCAATATACACAATGGGGTTCTCTCTGGTTGCAATGACCCACCCCAATGTTCAATATTCTTATTATCATTATATAAATCTTAAGAAAAACTTTCAGTGAATTATTTTGACTTTTGATGCTGAGGAGACTTTATGTTAGGAACACATAGCAAAACACCTTTCTGCAAATCAAATGTAATCCTTAATAAACAAACAAGCAATTTTTTTTTCTTCTACGGAGGATATACTTAAAAAGGAATGTTAGACTTTATTTTCAGCAATTCTTTTCTGATTGTCAACTAAATGCACCTTATCCACCAGGATGGAAATGAAGAAATAATTCGCAATGAAGACTATTTGACATAACACTCTAGGAATTCAGGGAGCTAATCTAGTTTACACCACCTGTGTCCTTATCTTATACATGAGGATATAAATGCAAAATCCTTTAAGGAATGTAGGATTTTGGCATATATGATTCTGAAAGAAATATCTTAGGCTGCTAAGTAAAATATTTTTCATCATTCCTTCTATTTATGTTGACCCAGTTCTGGGTATTTAAGGTGTTCAGTCTAAGTTCTTAAATTCTGGCTTTGCAAAAAGGATCTTTCCAGATAGGAAAGAAAATTGAGATTTTTCTCCTGTGTTAACAGCTTAAAGTTATTTTTTCATACTAGTTCCAACTATTTTTTTTTTTCTGATTAGTTTTTTTTATTTATTAATGAATGATCATGCGAAAATAAGAAGAACCTGATAGGAAATATTAATGAAAATAGAGCCAAAAAATATAAAATATATGCTGTTTTCTTTTTATGGATGTCGAGGTTTAAGCCTCTCAACCACACAGCCTTCTCACTCACTCCCCCACCTTTCTTCCCCCTGCTCCTGAAGGGATGAGAAAGAGAATCAAAAGAGTGCAACTCTCACAGGTTGAGACAAGAACAGTTCAATAACTAAGGTATAACACTAGTTACTACTACTACCACCAATAATAATAATGACCAGGGAAATAGAAGGAAAGAGAATACAGCTGTTCATCACCCGATACGAAGCCCAAACCAGCAGTGCACCCCCACCCTTCCTTGTCTCTGCTCTCCGTTTTCACATCCTGGGCATGACGTGCTGTGGTATGGAATACCTCTTTGGCTAATTTGGGTCAGTATCCTGTCTCTGCTTCCTCCTGGCTTCCCTTCCTCCCTAGCAGAGCATGAGACTCAGGAAACCCTTGGTCAGACCAATACATTACCAAGCAGTAACTGAAAACACTGGTGTTATCCTTGAAGTTCCCAAGCCGAAAGTCAAAAACACAGTACTGCACCAGCTACCAAGAAGGAGAGAAATTACTGCTTTTGCTGAACCCATGACAATGGAAAACAGGCATTTTCATTTCTTTAAATAGGAGATATCCTTACCATCAATACTTCTAGTGTGGTCGGCAGTGGTCAGCCCTGTCATACCCTTTTGTAATCAAAGGAAATTGGAACTGCAGTAATTGACCGCATCTGTTGACTAAATGTTATATCAGTAGTTATGGTCTAATTTGAGCAAACTCTACTCACTGAACTGCCATTCGCAGTTATACATACTTGTGTATGTGGACGGGTTATGTGTATTTTATATTTTGTTCCATTGTATCCAGGTTCTTGCTGGATCTGTCTATTTATTTATTTATTTACTCAACTGACAATTAGTAGTTGAGCTTGATGTCATTTTTCTTTCTCAAAGTTGTAGCCATTTTGAAAATGGCAAGTATTTTCTGACAGTACTTTCATGAAACTAACTACTCCTTGTGAATCACTGCCTCTGAGTGACGAGATAGTGACATGCCTAGAAATCTATTATAACTTTTATGGGGAAAACTGCTCATAGACTACACTTTTGAAAAGATTGCTTAAATTCTCAATACAAAAGTAAATAAAAACTGGAGACTATGAAAAACTATCTAGGTGGAGTAACAACAATAATAAAAATATTCTGTATTCCTCTAACTGGAAAATAGGCAAGTGAAATCAGGAAAATCTAGCTAGGTAAGGAAATCCATTGCAGGCATTCCCTGTCTCCTCCTACCTGATTCTAATGGGTATACCATAATTATCATTAATTATATAGAAAACATTTATCTATCTTCTAATTATCTAGGTGTCTTGGCAGAATGCATATGCAAAGGGTGAATGAAGAATTCTAGCCACTCAGTTTCTTTTCACAAATGTTACTCATAACCATGAAGCTGAGCTCAGCACTATTTTTTTAAAGAAATGATGCTAATGAGGAAGAAAGGATGAGACAGGCAGAATAAATAGGACAAGCAAAAGAAGACAGATAAATAAATAATCCTCCCCAAACAAAATAAACCCCAAAATGATTAACAGCCAAAACCTCCACTCCTCAACCCAGCAATTATGAAAAAGACAGTAAAAGGAACAGCAACATTAAAAATTGTGAAATGAGGAAAATATGAGATAAATGCACAGGGGCAGCTGTGTTCCCAGTGTTGAAAGAATTCAGTGAGGAAATGTAAGAGATAAGGAAAGGAGTATCTCTTGCAATTTTTGTTCAGAGAACTGTGCAGAAAGAAAGCCCACTTATAGTAAGTTTTTCCTGAAATCAATCTTTTGGCAGCTTGTCTGGAGTCTAGATTGTGTAACTGAGTCTCCACCAGGTATGTCCTATGCTTTTGTGGAGCCCCTTGATTTCACACACTGTCTTCATACCTGAAGGTGACAGTTCAATATAATATGAAATCAGTTTGCCCTCCTCTGCTGAGTTTTCTGAAATTGCTGAAGTATTACTTTTTTAAACGCCTCTTTTCAATTTATTTCCTTATTTATTGCTGGTCAAATGACACCGCAAGTCTTTTTATGCTTCCTGGAAGCAAACTTTTATGTGGACTGATAATCCACAGGATGTGGTAACACATATTTAATAACATCTTCATTTGCCAGCATCCACATGAAGATATGTGTGTGGCAGCTGACTACAATAAATAATAAACCCATGGTGTTGTCAAAATCACCAGAACTGAGGAGCTGCATACATTTAATCAAAGATGAATGTAGGTTATTTTCTCATTACATGAGTGACAGAAACTGGGCTTGTAATTTATACAAGTTATTTTTTTGTATATGGGGCAATGAGGCTAGACTTAAAAGACTGAAAAGATGAGTCTCCGTATTTCCAATAAAACACATTTAGGTAGTTATTATGATGTGCAAGAAGGCAAAGCAGCTGTAATCTCTGGTGCAGTGGTAATCTGCTGTCAGCTCATGGGCTTGATTTAGAACCTTTGTCCATGTTGTACACGAATTCAGTTACAGCAGCTGCAAAGAGAACTTCCTAGTCTTTCACAATGATATGGTCATTAGATTTCTGCTAGCACTATAAAGCTCTTCTCTCATACTGAAAAAAAAAAAATAATATTTGGATTTTGGTGGCTGCACTGTGTATACTGTTTCATTAAATTTCCTTAATATCTTAGCTTCAATTCAACCATCAGAAAGTTTTTGAGGTTTTAATTGAGAATAGTAGAAAGAAGTTAACCATAAACCCCCCCCAAAAAAGGGTAGTAATTTGACCCTATAAACATGTTTTGAGAACAGAATGGTTTAAAGAAATTTAATACCAAAGTTTTGTTCCCTTCACCAAATCACAGTACGATTGAGTTTGAAAAGGACCTCTGGAAGTCATCTTCTCCAGCCCTACCCACCCCCGTACCTCAAGCTGGGCTGCCTAGACCAATTGCCTAGGATGAAATTGCTTGTGAATACCTCCAAGGATGGAGATTTGACATCTTTGGGCAGCCTGCTCCAGCACTCAGTGTTTCCAGAGATTCAAAGGTAGCTTCATGTTCCATTTGTGCCTATTATCTCTTGTTCTGCTACCAGGTACCACCTGACTGCCTCTTTTTTCCACCCTTCTTTCACTTATTTCTACACATTGATAAATTCTTCTTGTGCTTTCTGTTCTTCAGGCTGAATAGTTCCAGCTCTCAAGTTTCCTCACAGATGAGATGCTTCAGGCCTTCCATCATCTCAGTGGCCCTTCACTGGACCCTCAGTATGTCCATGTCTCCCTCATAGTGAGAATCCCAGAGCTGGTCCTAGTAATTCAGGTGTGGTCTCACCAGTGTTGAATAAAGGGGAAAGATTACCTTCCTCAACTATCTGGCAATATTTTGCCTAATGCCAATCAGGATACCTTCAGTTTTCTTTCCAGCAGTGGCTTGAGACTAAGGCTGCCACTGTATTTTGTCTGAACTGCACAACTCTTTTGCAAACTTTCTTTTTCCAAATGAACTCTATAGCAGAGCTCCACATGGAAAGGAGGTGTCATAAAAGGGAGGAATGAGATAAAGAGATACTGCATTTTCATCAGAAAGCAGAAGAGAGGAAAGAATGGGAAAGCCAGGTGACTCATAGATAGGCTGTCTTACTCTGTTTTCACTTTTTTACAATGTTGGCTCCTTTTCCTTGATTAATTTCTGAGGCAGTTATGAGATCTTTAATGAAAACATCATCCATCTTGTCCAAGTCTTATTTTTGGAGTAATGCTTTAGGTAAGAATTTTACATATCTGTCGTACAGACAAACCCCATAAAATTCACTATACGCTGATCATGCACCTGAATCATCTGTAAGGCCAACATGTTCTACTTCAGACGATAGTAAGGGATATTTGGGAGAATATGAAAATTATTTCAAATTCTGTTGCTTCTTTCAGGGAAAAGCAAGGAGTTTTAAAGTCTAAAACTGTTTAATAAATGTGTTCCTTTCTATTTTCCTTGTTTATTCCTTTTTCTACAACTCTCAGCAACACTCCCAATTTTCATTTTTTCCTTTTTTCCTTTATTTCTTCTATTTTTAATAAATTTAGAAGAGTAGCTGCTATTTTACAGACAGTTAGTCAGAACTGCTGTCATCAAGCTCTATTCATTGGAACATCTGATTTGTAATAGCTGTCGATATTCAACTGAGAGATAGCCTTCTATAGTATTTTTTACTTAACAACACTATAATATATCTGGCCTGTTATGTTCAGATCTGAGGCTTGTGCTTCCCAGGTGAAACAAACTAGTTTCCTCTGACTGTCTCAGAAACTGGCCCTGTGAAATGTAGATTGAAATATTCTCCTATACAGACTTTTTTTTTTTTTTTTTTAAGGGGAGTTGGGGAGGGAAGGACAGATTTAGAAAATTAATTCCAAAGGCTAGACTGATTACAATTGAGGAGAGGACTTCTTCTGTCATTCAGAAGATTGTTTAGCTCATATCAGAGATCCATATTTGTTAACATGTATCATATGGCTCACTGAACTATATAACAGAAATTCCTGTTCATACCCTTAAAAAAGTTCATCTTTACTGAAACTATTAATGGGTTTGGTTTAAGCCTTTATTATTTTTCATTTTATACTGAATTTTAGCCTGTAGGTAAATTAATCTGTGTTGTAATGTCAAGGAGTAAGACCTGTAAATTGCATACTTGCTCCCTCAACCTTTATTTTTCTCCTCCATGCAATGTCTTTGGCAGTGAACAAAATATATGAAGGGGGCCTACCAGGATGTTGGAGAGGATTCTTCATCAGTGGCTGTAGCAAATAGACAAGGAGTAATAAGATCAAACTTAAACCATGAATTTTAGGTTGGATACTGTGAAGAAGTTCTTTACTTTGAGGGTGGTGAGGCACTGGAATGGGTTGCCCAAAAAAGTGGTAAATGCTGCATCCTTGGCAGTGTTCATGGCCAGGCTGGACAGAGCCTTGGGTGACATGGGCTAGTGCGAAGCGTCCCTGCCCGTGACGGGGGGGTTGGAACTCGAGGATCTTAAGGTCCTTTCCAACCCAAACCATTCTATGATTCTATGATTCTGGGAAATGGTGGGGGAAAGTTCAAAACCTGCATGTAATCCTGCACCACAAAGAATATGAACAAAGGTTACAAAGAGAAGATGCCAAGAAATTTGGTGCTTTGAGACTTTCTGGTCTCACAAGGTGAGACAGTTTGAATGTAACCAAAGCTAGCAGTAACGTAAGATTTTTATCATAAATTAAGAAAAAATTTCAAGCATGTTGTGGTAAAATCTATCCTTATCCATCAGTGGCAGACCTTGAACTCTGACTTTCAGAATTGTGAAATATTGCCAGAGTTTGTTATGGCAATAGAAGACAAGATAGAACGCAAAAGCACATTGTGTCCAAGAGCCATGATTCTCCTGGATTGGATGATATTAAAAATCTGAAAAAATTATTGAGTAGAAATGAAGTGATGGTGTACTACAAGAAATAAGGTCCCTCAGTGGGACTGAATGTCTCTCTCTTAATTTCAGTTTTCTAAGGCTTAAAATGGAGATGGCATGTACATAATATCTATATGGGAGAGAATTATGAATAAGTATACTTCCTCATAATTTCTGAAGTTGTTAGCTAATTTCAACCAAATTTGTCACTGGAAAGTGTTCAATAATATCATATTTTACTAGGCACCTGAGAATCCTGACAGAAGGTAGTATGTGCACAAATCACAGGAATCCATAGTAATGGATTTCGGTGTGCCAGCATCCTTATTTATATTTTCTTGCACAAGGAGCAAAAGATATAATTCTTTATTGTACATGGTAGAAAAAGTAATTCCATATAGAACTCAGAAAAAGCGTTATCCTTTATGCTCCAGTGAATAAGACAAATAGTCATTGCCACAGGTTAGAAATAAACATCTATGTTATTCTGTTGCTATCCCAAGTCACCTGAGATACTCAAGGCAATTTATTCCTTCACAAATTAGTATCTTTGAGACTTTGGCTTCCAAATGTCTTTGGCAATGTAGGTATAAATATGAGGTGGGTTTTTTTCATCATCTTTTGGAATATCTGGCATAGGCCACTATAAGAAATATGGTACTGAATGGGATGGGCCAGTGGTCTTAAATTCAGTGTTATTTTCTTTGTGCCTTTCTGTTACTTTAGTATACAGTCTGGAAATCTGACAAGATTACCAGTGGGAAGAAATGAAATAACAGAGTGACAGGAACATTCAAAACCATCTGCTAGTGTTCTAAAACTGCTAATAACAGAATGAACTTTCAAAGTATTTATCAAATTGTGAAACATTATTTCAAAAATGAACTGTTTTTAATTAGTCACCATATGAACAATTTAATACTTTACAAGCCTGTTGATCAGCATTCTTGCCCCTCTGAATAGCCTTTTTATATCACAATACTGTCCTTAATTATCCTTAAATAGTATTTTGTTTCAGTTATACACACAGACAAAAGAGAAGTGATTATTGTGTTATTGTCTTATTAAATACTAACCAGTAGGGAGTGCTAATCTTTGTACCAAACATCATTATGCAGAAGTGGGATGTAATTTAAGCTCTATTTTTCTAGTCTGACTTTTAACATGTACCTTGGTGTCCTGGGTTCAGCTGTGGCAGTCAATTCTCTCTTTCTCCGTAACTGGTGCAGTGCTGTGTTTTTGGCTTTTGACCTGGGAACACTGCTAATAACACCAATGTTTTCAGTTGCTGCTCAGTAATGTTTAGTCTTACCAAGGACTTTCTGAGTCTCATGCTCTGCCAGGGCAGAGGGGAAGTCGGGAAGAAGCAGAGACAGGACACCTGACCCAAACTGACCAAACAGGTATTCCATACCACAGCAGATAATGTCCATTATATAAACTGGGAGCAGTTACTCAGAAGAGTAAGAACACTGCTTGGTTGGGCTTGGTATCAGTCAGGATGATGAGCATCTTTATATTCTTCCCTTGTTATTTCCCTTATCATAATTATTATTGGTGGTAGCAGTAGTGATTTTTGTTATACCTTAGTTACTGGACTGTGCTTATCTCAACCTGTGAGAGTTGCATTCTTTTGATTCTCCTTCCCATCCCTCCGGGAGCAGGGCAAAGGAGGCTGTGAAAGAGAGACTTCATGGTTTTATGAGTTACAGCTGGGCTTAAACCATGACAGCTCTTTTTGGTATCCAACATGGGGCACAGAGGGTTGAGATAAAGGCAGATTTGACCATAGTGTGTCTAATTGTATTTGTGATAAGCATTCTTTTTGGTTAATGGTCACTAGTCACATTCTGATTTATTGACTCTCAAAGTTGTTGCTCTTGATCTCACAGTTTCAGCATGTCACATCTTACATACAACCTGTATTTGCTGTGTTAGTGTTTATTTGTTGGGGGCTTGGGGGCCTTGGCTTAAGGTTCTTGTTTGATTTTACTTTATGGTAATGACTTGTAATACAATAGAATCATTGTTCATGAAACTGATCTGGCTTGTGTTCCCAGTGTGGTCACCTCCTCTATACGTTGAGAGGTATATAATAGAATTGCTGAGCAATTACATATCTTTTTTTCCCCTCCTCAGGGGATCAACCTGTGACGAAGACATTCCCTTATGCTGCCTGGGGGGGGGGGGGGGGGGGGGGGGGGGGGGGGGGGGGGGGGGGGGGGGG
>JASSUY010011296.1:0-23688 GCA_032466535.1 Forpus xanthops | reverse complement strand
CATTTGCAGGTTCTGAAGGTTTTGAATGGACTTTAGGTACCTTTGAGACCTGCCTGATGATTGTGATGGGGATCACCATGTTGGCACTCATACAGAGTGTGTTTTACCCACGACTATTTCGTCTGGTCTCAAGGGCTAAGCAGAGTTGGGTTTTGGACTTGTCTGGGGGTTAGACAATATAGGAGGACCAAGAGATTTTCCCCAAGGCTGGACAGTCATGAGTGGCAGGGAGTGTGGGGTAGTATGGGCAAATATCTAAGCTAGTGAGCCCCTCCAGGGCTTTGAGACTTCACCAATGAACAAGTGCAAAATCCAGAAAAAGTAGCAAAACATTTAACAAGGTGTGTTGTCAGTCTGGTCATACCAGGGACAAACAAATCATGGCAAAGTGCTGGGGCTTAGCCTATGCTTACAGAGCCCTGTTCAACACTATCCAGCACCTTCAAAAGGAAAAAAATGTCCCTGGATCTGAAGGCAAATGGTAATGTTAGACTATCACAGCCTCAATGAAGTCACATCAGACGTGCTAGAACTTCAGTATGAGCTGGAGTCAAAGGCATCCAAGTGGTATGCCACCACTGATAATGCCAATGAATTTTTCTCAATTCCTCCAGCAGCAGAGTGTAGGCCACTGTTTGCTTTTTCTTAGAGGAGTGTCCAATACACTTGGAATGACTGCCCCAGGGGTGGAAACACAGCCCTACCATCTGCCATGGTCTGATCCAGACTGCACTGGAACAGGGGCAAGCTCCAGAACACCTGAAGTACACTGTTGACATCATCGTGTGGGGTGATACAGCAGAAGATGTCTTTGAGAAAGGGAGGGAAATAGTCCAAATCCTGCTGAAAGCCAGTTTGCCATAAAACAGAGTAAGGTCATCTCCTCCTGCGCAGGTGATTCAATTTTTTGGAATAAAATGGCAAGATGGATGTCATCAGATCCCACAGATGTGATCAACAAGATAACAACGTCTTCACCAACATTCTTTCGATTCTCCTCCCCATCCCTCCAGGCAGTGGGGGGGATTGTGAAGGGATGATGAAGAGAGAGGTTGAGTGAGAGAGAAACTGTGTGGTTTTCTGAGTTAGGCTGGGCTTAAACTATGGCACTTGGAAAAGATACAGTGTCTAAACAAAATAAATCTACTGCTTAGCTCAAAAGTAACAATCAAAATAGCACTACCATATGCAGAATGTATGTGCATGCCCAGAATAATAAAAGCAGTAATCTGAGTAACACTGGGGTTAAAGGTATGTTAACCTATTTCCCCTGTCCTTTAACAGATGCTGGCAGCCAATATATTCCTAGTGATAAGCTTCATCTTCTCTCAAGCTTTTTGATCCCATATGAAATATTTACCTGGGTTGAGCAGTAGCAGTCTTTTTTCTCCTTCTTAGCAGTTGGTGCAGTGCTGAGTTTTTGATTTTCAGCCTGGGGGCAGTGCTGATAACACCAATGCTTTTAGCTGCTGCTTAGACTGTTTACACTGATAAGGACTTTTTGTGCCTCATGCTCTGCCAGGGCGGATGGGAAGTCGGGAAGAAGCAGAAACAGGACACCTGATCCTAACTGACCAAAGAGGCATTCCATACCACAGCCTAGTATATAAACTGGGGGCAGTTACTCAGGAGGGTTAGGTCACTGCTTAGTCAGGCTGGTATCAGTCAGTAAGTGATGATCAGCTGTATTCTCTTCCCTTGTTATTTCCCTTGTCATTATTATTATTGGTGGTGTCAGTAGTGGTTTGTATTACACCTTAGTTACTGCACCGTTCTTATCTCAACCCATGGGAATTGCAATCTTTCAATTTTCCTCCTCATCCCTCCAGGAGGTAAGGGGAGGAAGAAGGGGGTGAGCTAATGACATCATGGCATATTTATGACTGATTATAAACCACGACAGTTCACTGCAAAAAGGTGAAAAGAATAGGGAAGCTGTTGCAGTTCTTGATAGACTCTAAATCTAGATTGGTGTCCATTTATTACATTAGCAAACTTTTGGCAACACATTTGTTACATGACCCAAAGGAATTAACTGCTTTGCTTTCCCATTTCTGTCATTTTTTCTACCCATACGGGAGAAATATTCGTGTTTTTCAAGCTCTCTTGCATTTGTGGATCCAGCTAGGAAAGAAAAACTAGTATGTGCAATGCAAATAGCTGGTTTGAAATTTGAATAAGGACCAGTGAATTCTGGAACTGGAGTACGGAAATAAATACTTGAATTAATTCCAGAAAACAAAAGGAATTTCATATCAAAACGAAGGCCACTTAACTTTATCCAGTTACTCCCCATTGACTACATAAATTGGAGGGGCAGATGTAGAGAAGAGGGTATTTACATGAACTAATCCCAGATTTGTGAGAAAATTTAATTTTACTCCAAGAAGATGAGTAACAACTAGCAAAGATTTTTAGTGTTTGGTCTTAATTTTAGTTGTTTTTAAATTTATATCCTTGCATATTCATAAAAAGACAAATAAGCATATCTGTTCATCTATTTCTGAATTATCGGTGTCCATTAATTAATTCAATCTTGCAGAACCTTCAAGGCCCAGATTTGTGTGGTAAGCTAGGGGGAGTGCAAGATGGATTTAGTACTGATGCAATAAAAAGTATAAGGTCTGACAGGCAACCACCACCTCACAGGAAGTTATGAGCAAGAAAATTTTCTTATGGCTTGGTTTATAAACTTCAGTTTCAAAATACAAAATGCCATCCCAATAGGTTCCTTACTTTTGCCTGAGCCAGGCACAGATGTCCAGTGATATCAAAGACTGACTGACACAATGTCCAAGTACCTTAAGCAGTGTTTCCAAGACCTGGCAGAATATTATAGCTCAGAGATGAGAGTGGAACAGGAATCTTAGTTCAGAGATGAAGTCCCTCTGGGAAAACTAGAAGGATTTATGTCTGTCTAGAGAAATATTTGTCCGTAGAAGACACTTAAAGATAATCACTGTATACCTTCAAATAACAGTGCTTATTTTGTGGTGCTTTCTAGAACAAATCTCTTTCATATAGTTGCATCTCATCTGTGCTGCTTACCACCCACTAATGCCACCCAGGCATTACAGGCATTATAGGTGACTACTGGGCTATTTTTCTTACCATAGGAAATGCAGACAAGCTTGTGTTAAGGAAAATAAAAAATTCTTCATGTGGGAATAGCAGCTTAGTATATTTATAATACAAACAGCACTGGAGAAAGACACGATATAGAGAAGTTGGCAGATGAAAAGATTTTTAAGCACTAATAGTAAATACATACTTCATAATCGCTGCATGTAAATGGGGAATGCATCCAAAGATTTGCCGCATGCGTTGTTTTTCTATTCATGAGTGCAGAGCACAGCTGTTAATCACCTGTGCTTTCAGAGTATTGCAGTTTTCACTGTGGTCTGGGTAGACATTTGTGTACAGAATTCAGTAAACAATGGAAAAAAAAAAATGCTATCCCCACTCCCCCCAAAAAACCCCACAAAAACCCCAAGCAATATCTGAAGGATTAGATTCTCCAGTGAATCTTTTTTAGTTGAGATTAGCAGCCTTATTTCCATCACAGACGAATTTTGTGCTGAAGGTAGCTGTCCCAGGTACGGGTTTACATACCTGTTCCTCATCTTCGATTTCTGAGCAGTGAATTAACATTTTGGAGGAAAGGAAACTATATGCTGTTTCTATATCCTTACTATCTTACCCAAACATCTCTCAGCACAAAATACATTTATTATGTTCTAAATAACTAAAGAACATTTTAATATGAACTTTTGCTCCCCAGACTCAATAAAAATGCTTTGGATCCACAGCATTTCCATAAGGCTGCCTCTAACATTTATTTAAATTCAATCAACCTTCATGGTTTACCACAATGTAATAAAGTCATTGCCGCATATTAGGTTGGACATCAGCAACAGATCCATGCATGCTCTATCAATTTTTTGTAATTAGGATGTAAAATGCACTAACTTAAACTCTTTCATTAACTGCTTATGCCATGGATCGTCTGAGGAATAGTAACTCAGAAAAAAACATTTAAGTTAGTGCTGTGTTTGAGTCCTTGACAAAAAAAATAAAAAAAAATTTGCTTTGAATCTACTGCTGTAATTTACTATGTGCTAAATTAGGAAGAGCTCCTCAGAAGGTTTTGAGGAGTAGTTGAAAGAAGATGTAGTTGTCACCTTCATGTTTCTTGGCAATAGGAGCTCATCAGAACAGTATGTGATTCTATTTCTATTTGTTAAAGTCAAAAAAATTAGCAGAATAACAAAGGAATGTCGAGTCAGAACCAGAGCTGAAAAACATTACTCTCCAATGCTTAAGCATTAGTATAAGCTTGGTAGGTTTAGGATCAAATTCAATGTGATTAAATGGAAAAAAGCATGAATCAAAAACTATTGTGAAAGGTCTTCTAATTACATTGGTTCTTATCTCAACCAGTGGGAGTTGCATTCTTTCGATTCTTCTTCCCATTCCCCCCCCCCCCCCCCTTGAAGTGTGGGGGGAAGAAGGCGGGAGGAGTGAGTGGGCAGGCAGATTGAGTTATGTCTGAAACCACAACATGCATAAAACAGAATTTTAATTTATCTGGTGGAGGAAATCTTCTCATCTGAGCTCACATTCTATTCAAAGGAAATTTTGAGTCCATTTTGTTATTCTGGTTCTCAGATTTAAATGTGACCTGTTTATAATCTAACTGTAGAACGCAGAAAAACTGACAACTTGGAATAGAGCAGAGTCGAATGAAGTTCAAACATTTGTTTGTATGCAAAACATTAATGCAAATTAAATTATGTTTTTCCAAGGATAAAGACAAATCAAAAAAAGTTTCTAATTACTACAATTACATTAAATGCTTTTATTAATTATTATATAATAAACAGAAAGCATTTCCAGTGAGAAGCAGGTAAATTTAAGCATTGTTTTCTTTCAGTTCATATTGCTAGTTGCGTGGACATATGGCACATCTGCATGCCATTAGCTGTATTTATAAGTATTAGCAAATATTACTTCTTTTTCTTTCCCATCCCTTTCTCCCTAGTTGGAATTGTAAGTGCTGGAGGTTAAAGGGCAGTGAAGACTGCTCAGTACCTTGCCAATAGGTCCACCTCCTGTAATATTTATTTCCTAGCTGTCACTGCATTTGGCTAGCAGCTAGTTTAGCTAAGAAAGCCAGTGTTCATGTCAGGGCTGATCTGTCAAGACAGGCATGTAAGTAAGCTGATTGTGCAGGCCTTCTTATACCAGCTCTGCTCCTGCAGCCAGTTCTTCACTGTCTCCCTTGGAGTGTTGTGTGAAATACTGTTTGCTTGTGTATGAGTAGTTCACTTAGGAAGACTTGATATACTGTGTACAAATCTGACATGTAAGCCTGGGGGTCAGAGGGCACATTACAAGGATTTCTGCAAGGTGTACAATTTGTCATGTGAAATAAAACTTCCTGTTTGCTAACATACAGCAAGGTACTCCCAGTAAACACAGCTAAAATAGCTGGGCCTGTGTAGAAACTGTCTCTGCTGTTAAATATTGATTTCCTTTTGTTCTTTTTAGTTTGTTATTTATTAAAAAATATTGAATAAAAATTATGCTTGAATAGTACACTTAAACACACATTAAATGAAAATATTCAGTACTCTTGAAATACAATTCTTTTGCCAACTTATTGAACTATGTAAAGTCTCAAATTAAATAGTTTGGGGGCTTATTTCACAGTCTTGAATAGCCTGACTGAACTAATATCCAGAAGTTTTGATTAAAAAAAAAAAACAAAAAACACAACTCCAAAACAAAACCAAAACCAAGCTGCACTTGTTTTATTCATACATTCTTATTCAAGTTCAAAAATACCTCAGTTTTACTAGGTGATGGGGAAGAATGATGCATAAATACTCTGATCGACAGGATTTTCAACCATTAGGTAAAATTCTTACTACCTATTGTGCCTCAGTGCTTTGGTCTCTTAATATAGTCTTTTCCTCTTGGCTATGAATGAACAAGTTGATGATGGAGTAACATTAGGCACTTCCTTACATTCAGTTATCATTGTATGCTAAAATTTTAGTGCTCTAACATCTCTGGAGCTTTGCATGTAAAGAACTGTTATTTTAGAGACACCTTAAGCGAAGATGTCTTGGCTAGGCTGCTTGCAAGCTTAACCCAACAAAACTTCAGAGTTGACTGCCTATCCATCAAGTAAATGGCATGTAGGTACTCTATCAGGACCTCAGGCCAGATCCCCAAAGAGTGCAGAAGCTACTTTCCAGTCTTTTTTGACCCATAGCTTAAACTATTTTGCCTCCAGCAGAATGCAGTCCTGTTTTGGATATCTTTGGGCTTGTGGGATAGATATGCCTTACAACTGTACTGAAAAAGTGAATTGTGTCTATTCCTCTGAAACCGAAGATTTTATTCATAACACTCTAACCAGCATATTTGTTAAATACAGCTAAAATCTGGATGAAAGGTATTTTGTCTTTCAGTGTACTCCTTCTAAATCAAGAGATAATAGTGCTTATTTTGAGGGAGCAGTCAAGTCTTCATAAGGGAAAGCAAGATGGAAGCCCAGGGAGGCAGCAAGGCAGGGGCGTAGTCCCAACCATGAATAAAAGAGCAGGTTTTGTGGCAGTAACCTGGATCAGCCAAGAGTTCATTGATTACCAGATAAGTCAGTCCTGTTGAGTCAGAAATCCAAATCATCAAGACAAGGTCAAGATACTCAAGTTTGGAAACAGAGTACATATAGTGTAGCTTGACAAGGACCATGGGCCAGGGCATGGGCTCAAATGTAGCCATGGGCTCAAAGGGAAGAAAGTGGGGGTGGG
Source organism: Forpus xanthops (assembly GCA_032466535.1). Classification (NCBI taxonomy): domain Eukaryota; kingdom Metazoa; phylum Chordata; class Aves; order Psittaciformes; family Psittacidae; genus Forpus; species Forpus xanthops. The sequence continues at coordinate 16,867 of JASSUY010011296.1, read as the reverse complement.
ATGGTCTCCTAATTAGACTTAGGAGGATAATAATGGACCCTAGTCTTTTCCTCCAGGAGAGCTCTGTAACTTCTGCATCAGTGTGTCACTCATAACCCCATTCAACAAGTAGAGTCAACAGCAAGCTTTCTCTTCAGCTTAGTTTCCACAGGTTTGTCTGTTTGAAGCAAATTGATTCACAAAGAAATCTGTGGGGACATTCTAGCTCTGCACAGTCACAGTCTGAAGTGCCTGAAGGTGTATCCAGAGCTGCCCTCCTTTTTGGATTTAGTTTTAAGCAGTGCATTTCAGATGAGTTTAAAACAGATTGATCTTTTAGTTTTAGTATTTCAATTACATAAATGCAGTGCCTGGAAAGCTGATATGAACTGAAATAGATCTATTTGAGTTCATGGATACATGCCAATTCATGCATGCAATTTTAGCATTTTGCAACTGATGCTGCTGAGCACTTTAACATGTCTGACAGTTTGAGAACTGTTTCAGAGCAGCGTATTAAATGAGGCATGTAAAATACGCTATTTGGATATTCAGTGGGACTGACTGTTCATATTGCAAACTTCTGCAGGATTGTTCATCTTCTAGAGACCTCGCATACTAACTGAAAACTAGACTGGAAGGAAATGAAAAAAATTTACTTAAAATTTTATCTTCTTTCTTGTGCTTCTTTTTTACTTCAACATTCTTAACATATTTCACTATCAGTCTATATCGTCCATTTCTTAACCTCACCAATGTGATCAAGATTATTTTCTTCAAATCCCATCATGATGTCAGCAGCATAACAGAGGAGTTAATTATGTTTCCCAGTGCCTCTTTCTTTGCACTTTTCTATTCTTCATGGCAAGATTGTCACTTCATTTCCTTTCCTAAGAAAAGCTTATTTTATCCATCAGTACCTACAAGATTGACAAGTCTTCTATGAAAACATTTATGCCTCATTTCAGTCAAAAGAGTGATTGTGAGTCTCCGTAGACTTACGAGGATGGCTCCAGTTGCATAGGAAGAATAGGAATATAGATAGGTAACCTTGTTTTAAAAGCTACTAAGAAACACTGTCAGCAGGAGAAGCAAGTGTCATATTGCCTGTGAAATTTTATCTTTGGATTTTTTTTATATGAAAATTTCGCTTCGACCTGTGCGTCCATACAAGGTGTGACAGTTATTTGAATGAAATGGCATCAAGCTAAATGATAAATGCCTCTGTCATTCCCCATGAGACGTTACTTGCAGCAATGGCTATGGAAAAAGTAAAAATTATCATGGACTCCGGTTACTGCCTTACACTGGCCCAGATTAACATAATCTGCATAAAATGGAAATGATCCCTAAAGGCAGAATTCTTACACTAAATGTAATTCTCTGCATCAGAGCTAGTGACTATACTGCCAGGTGCATGTTTAGTTAGAAAAATCCCATCCTATATCTTATAATCAGCTTAAAGTAGTTAGACTGTAGAGAAGTTAGGGAAAATTAATTCTACCTAAAAGATTATTTTGCCCATCTGGATATGATCAGAGTGCAAGGAAAACTACACAGTTTTTAGCTTCCCTCTTACTGATGGTAAGTCCCTTGTCTAGGGTTTACAGGTTTTACCTGTTCTAAGGGACTGAAGGCTTTAAATAGGAGCTAGGAATTGAAGTGACCTGAAATTCCTTTTCTAGGGTAAACAGTTTTTCACATATATTTTGTATTAACTGGACAAGCATCTTACACAAGCAAAAGCAAACTTTTTATTTATTTCCAAAGGAATTTTGCCTGAGTACATGTTGATGACAAGGTTGACTAGAGAAGCAAGTTATAAATGTAGCTTTTATATAAGCAATAAGATATCACAACAAAAATGTTACTTTCAGAATCTATATGACCAGTATCTTTACATTTTTCTGCTACATTTATGTATATGATAGAGGCTACAGTGTTTGCTTAAGGCTTAAGACTATGAACCAGACTCTCAGTTTTCTCAAATGTATGTACAAATTCAATAGTTAAAAAAGTATCTAGTACTTAACTTTTCTGGCTGATGTATTGTATATCAAAAGTTCTTTACTAAAAATAGGAAAGAACATAGTTTGAAAACCCTTATGCCTAAGCTTTGGAAGAAAAGATGATCTGCCTTTCATCCAGCCTTCACTAACATCCTTCTCATAGGTATTATTGTCAAGATTATAAATGCAGTTCTTGATTTCAAACCAATTTGCCAGCAGGAAGCCTCCTTAGGAACAGCCTCCTCTTGCAGGAACCCCTGCTGGGCCAATCGGCCTAGTAAGGTAATAAGCCAGTTAAAAAAAAAAATAAATAAAAAAAGAGATCAACTAAAACTATTTATTGTTTCTTGCATCTGCTGTTTTGAAGATCTCTGATAACCAGTTTCCAACTAGGAGGATTACACTGTGCAGGAAATTTCAAAACTATTTGAAGGAAGAAGCAAACTACTTGCTTTTTCTCTTTCCACATTTTTAACAATAATCTAGAAACACATTATTAAACAGAAAAAAAGATTATGCTAAATAAATGATAAATCTGAGGTTATTTTTAAGTTTCCTGGAATTCAGTATAAGCTCTGAAATACACTTTGCTCAATGAGGATTTTAAATTTGCCACATTTCTACAACACATCCTAGCATTATGTCTCAATTAACATACAATTTTAGACCACTTAGGTGTCTAATCACCTTCCATGAAGAAGAATAAATGAGCTAAACAGGTTTTTAAGCTGTTTCTTACACAGGACTCTGGAGAAAAATGTGTACTCTTTTAGGCTTCTCCTAGTTATAAGCAGTTCAAAGCAGTCGCCTGGACTGAATGTCAATCTAATAGTGTGTTTTGGATAGTGCATTTTGGACTGTATTAGGTTTGGCTACCTAGAAAACATTAATTTCCATTTAGCTGGGCAAAAATATGTATAATCTGAAATGTGCAATACTCTGGAAAACTTGCATCTGAAAGTAAAGCTGTAATTGGCAGATTTTTGCTTTGTTTCCTATGCTAACCTGCAATGTTTAGAGTTCTTTGGTGTCTTCATGTCCTGGGAGAGCAATCTGTACTTACTGATTCAATGTTCTCTATTAAACATCAGATCTTCTGGAAAGATAAGCTTTAGAAAACAAAAACCAGTGGTTTTATATCACACTCAAAGAGCTATACAATTTTGGCACCTTTGTCTAGATGACCACTAAAAAAGGATACTGCCATTTTAAGTCTTGTAATATTTTAAGTCACTTTAGGGTGTTAAAAAGGCTTTGCTGCTATAGCAAGTCCCTCCTTCATGACCAGAAGACCACAGTCAATGTCTGAGGGACATTTTTATTTTTATACTATCTTTTTATCACTGTCTTTGAACTACCTGCTAGTGTCAGAGCTTGTTGTTTCTCTTCAAATGATTAGACAGGCACCTGTGAAGTAAGAATTTACACTTTGCTGTGATTTTTCATGGGTTGATAGAGCTTAAGGCCAGAAGGGTCTAGCCTGACCAAACTGCATAACACACTTTATTGATCTGTTCAGTTGTTCCATAGCCAGGCCAGTGACTTGTATTTTTCTGAAACATGCTTTCCAGCAGGTGTCCTGTAATTTAAAGACCATGAACATCCACACATTCCCTTTATATTCTGTTCTAATGGCAAATCACATAAAGATCACTTAAGTTACTATCCCTTAAATGTAGAAGCATTACTTTTAATTACAGACTTCAGTTTATGGCCACAGGTTATTGATAGACTTTTCTCAATGAAAAGAAATAAATTAACTAGCACATTGTTATTTTTTTTTTCCTTCTGAAAGTATTTATATCAAATAAAGACTCAATTTCCTCTTGACTGATACTTTTTTTCCACCTCCCTATTAGTTTTTGTGGTACTTCTCTGCCTGTTTTTCTCCCTCCCCATACCCTTTAAAATATGTGCATAACAGAAATGAATAGACAAGTTCAGTATCAGTTTCTGTAATTGATATTGAAAAGATAGAAGCTCTTAATAAGTAAACAGTGTTTTATTTTTCACAGTCTTGGTCCTCATTAGTTCCTTTGCCACATTCTCATGAGACTTTGGGAGGTGTTTCCTTATATTAATGTTATCTGAAATGAGACTTTCACTTTGTGTCTGTGTGCTCCATTCCATGATCCCAGATGAAGAATTGTGTCTTATTTGTGTTAAAATGCATCTTATATTAATACATTTCAATCTCCCAACCTAGCTAGCCCTCATGAATTCAAATCACACCCTGAAGATTCATCTGACTGCACAGAGATGTCTTTGTTTTCAAGGAGAGATTTAGCTATTTTTAGGGAGTGATTTTCTGAAACCAGACAAATCACACCCTAGAAATGCCTAATTCCTTTTACTCAATGTATATTTTGCTATCCTTTGACTAGCTCAGATATATTAATGTAGACATAGTAAACATCTACCTGTTGTAAAATATACTCTTTATCAGTCTTTGTGCAGGAATGACTGTGCTTGCGGCTTTAACTTCCATTTAAAAGATTGAATACCATAATGATGTATGGAAAAAGAGATCATCTGCTCCTTAAGCAGTGACTAGACAAGGACCTTTGCCGTACAAAAAAGGATAATGAGAAAAGGAGGAAACCACGAGCAAGAACATACAGAGACACAAACCTGACCAACAAAAGATAAGGGAGGCAGTAAGGAGAACCAAACCTGGTCAGTAATTGGTAAGGGTATATGGAATATGGTAATGTTTATGTCAATGAGATTATCTGATCTAGAACCTTGTCATATGCAGTGAAAAGGAGACAGAAGCACAAACATGACAGACAAACCTCATGGGACAAAGGCAAGAAACAAGATCACCACTCACACTAATTGATGAGCTGTCAGCAAACTGGGACTTCGTAACTGATAAGTTTGCAAACCTGGGGGTCCAGGATGTTGCAGAGGGTCAGTGATAGTACATAAACTGATGCAGCTGGAGCTAGACTGCAGCTGTGGCACCCCTGGCCTGTGGAGTCAGCTACTGGAGCCAGTGTCACCCAATGGAATGAGGGGGGTCTTCCTGCCCCATCCACTGGGGTGGGAACAGTGTCTGACCTGAAAAAAAGCTAATTTGGTGCTGTCTGCTGGGGTTGTGAATGTCTGTATCTCCCCTAAACTGTGTGTGAGGAGGTGGTCATCATTCACCAGAAAATCTCCAGCTGGACTAGCTGATAAGTAGGAGGCCCTGTATTCAGATAAGCAGGGAGAGGGCTCTCGGTGGTATTTGGAGAAGCCATGAGTATGAGTGGCTATGGGATAAGCATATAAGTGCATGTGTCTGTTTCCTAGTAGGCACCAAACTTGGTGCCATCAGTGGGAGACGTGTGGGGCACAGAAGAAAATGAAGGACCTGGGCAGGGTGTTGGGTGTTGGTTGGACAGAGTACTTGTGCCAGCACTTGAGAAACCACAGATGTGCATCTTTGTGAACCTATTGTCAGCTGCATACTTTCATTGGTGATCCCTGTCTCTACCAGACAGAATTTCTCCTGGTCTTGTGTTTTATGAGTTGTATATGTAGGTGCTGATGAAGGCAGTTCCTTGTCTGTGATGGTCTGTGTGAATGGCTGTCAGTGTCCTCTGTGCATGTGTGTGCGTGTATATGTGCATCTGGGGCACATGTGCAGCTTTGCTACTGGTTGAACATGCAAACGGGAGAGCGGCAGCTGTGTCTCTCACCCTGGACAGGGACTCCGGGTCCCTGAGAACTGGGCTGGACTCCAGTGGCTGAGCAGGAGGGTCTTGGGCTGGAGCTGCAGGAAGGGGTGTCTGCTCCTAATGCATCTAAACACTGGGAGGCTATATTCAGACAGGGTTTCTAATGTTTTCTGTGGAATCTCTGAAGAACAATTCTATTCTATTCTGAGGTTTCAGTCTCAATCTCTTTCTGAGATTTCACTTTGCCAGTGCTTGACAGGCTTACTTTGCTTTTTACATACTTATGTTTCCAGTCCTCTTTCCAGATTTCCTTTTTCAAACCATCAAATGCCTTATTCAGAAGAAAAGAAATCAAGAAAATAAAAGATGTATATGTTTATGTAAGATTTTAATTTTGAAGAGGACTTGCTTAGGTGGGTCACATATTCGGTTTGCCTAATACATTTGTCCCTGTATTTGCCTTGTGACCACAAGACAAAAAGGAAAAATAATCTGTTTTACTGTTTTTTTGTATATTACAGCTTTTTCAAAAGAAAAATACAGCAGCATATGAAAAAGTGAGTGACCCAGTTTAAACACTCCCTGGGCATCCTGGTGAGCTCTGGGGAACATCAGCAGGATGCTGGTAACATTGTATAGCTGCCCTGTGTATGAAAGTTCATGTGGAGCAGGTAGTGTAAAACTTATTTACCCTTCAAACAAGTGGGCTACTTTGAGAGAAACATTTTCTTTCCAGATGATCTGCTGCATCAGAGCAGATTCTTATGTCATGCTAGCATAGAATGAAGATTGGACATTTACAGAGGAGAAGGGACTGCTTGAGGCAGGAGAGAGGAAAACTGCTGGGAGGTGTCTGCTCTGTGGTTATAATTTTTTTTTTAATTTATCTTGGAAGATGTTCTCTAGCTCATTGGATTCAGATTTTTAGAACAAGAAAGAGGAGTAAATGCTACCCACAGCCTATTCAAGGCTGCCTCAAAGACTCTTTTGGCAATGCCAAGAAGCACTTAACCCTAGAGACTCAACCTGTATATGACAAAGCTTATTTTCTCAAAAATGAGTCTATCTCACTCATTGAGGATCATTCCCGCAGCTCTCAAAATGCCAAAGATTACTCTTTCCATATGCATCAGCCTATGATAGTACAGAATAGAATGACAATTTTCCAGAGCTACTTCAGATAGTGGGAATTTGTTGCCGAAGCAGAAATGAATTTGAATCTCTAAATGCCAACTGGAAAACTTTTATATATATATAAAATATAAATATATATATAATATATATATAGATAAAAGTTAAAGAAAAACAAGCTGGTTTTAGCATTATAAAAGGAGCTAAAAAGTCAAAGAAATTACATTTTAATTTAGCAGGGTTGTATCACAGTTGCTTTTCTTATAGCAGTAATTTGACAGAGAAATAAAATGAAATTTAATCTGAATTCATATTGATTGTAATCCTCCACTTGTAGTATAAATATGCATAAAATTTGCACTTATAAATAAGATTGTAGCAGCCATTTCTTTCATGAACTCAGCAGCAAACTAAATAGCTCTGTATAATCTGAGATAATGTTAAAATTGGTAATAGCAAGTGACTGGTAAGAAAACAAAAGAGAAGAAAAATCCTAATAAACCCTGTGTGACTTGCACAGTTTGCACATTAGAGGAAAAACATTCGTTGTTTTCTTTGAGTTCAGAGCTATGCTTCTGACGTTTAAATATATGGTACAAGTCTGTAAACCAATATCCTTATTCCAACAGTTTAGAAAGATTTCACACCTAATTGAAGTGTCTGTGTAATTTCTGCATGTGATTTTCAATATGAAGGGCTGTAACATGACAAAGAAATGCTTTTGTTGTACAAAGCAATTTTTAAGTGCTTTTAATTAGCATTCATTTCTAGGTTGAGTTTGAATGCTTAAAGACACTTGTTAAGCATTCCTGAGGATTCTTCAGTAATAGCCAAGTGAAAAGTGTCTATCACAAATGTAAAAGAAACTTTGGTGAAGGCAAAAAATCCACTGTGACAAAATCCCTTATTTTGTCTGGTATTTGGCATATAAATTCTTCTCCTTCATGGTCATCATAAACAGCAGTTCTATGGTTTGCACAAGTGCAAAACATACTCTGGGACTTGGAAGCAAGCCTGATGTTAAGATTAATGTGGTGTTAGCTGAAGTGTTAAGATAAAAAACAAGCAATCAAGCATGTGTAGGTGGTGCCAGATGCCTTCCTGTTTCTACACACACTGTGCATTTTGTAATTCCAGAATAAACTCGTACAAAAAGAGTCAAAATTACTTTCTTGGGCCAGTCTAGAGGTTCATATGGGTTACACTTGGACTGTTAAATGTATCCATGACTGAAAGTGATCTCTACCCTGCAGGCCGAGTGGTCCAGTATGATTTGCTTTCACACTGTCATGGATAGTTGTATCAGGAAGAGCACAGTACACCCAAATGATCTAGTATTGGATTAGGTCTTATATGGGTTGTATATATTGGATCTGTGGCCATAATAAGTAGAGTAATGTAATATAATCTTAATTCGAGTGTAATTGCAGTTAATGTAATTACCTAATTTACAGCATGATCCTTTATACCTAAGCTGTGTGATATCGGGCTTGGCATGGGAAGATGGGCATTGTTTGAGAATGAAGTCTGAGCTGAAAGGAGTACAAATTCTTGGAAAGGTAAGAAGGAGAAAAGGGTGTGATCCTGACTGTTAGAGGCAATTCCAGGTTTAGATACTTGAAAATCCATGCCTATTATTCCTCTTGCAGGAAGGACAAGCAGGTCATTTATACTGAAGGTGAGCCCAGCAATTAATTGAGAATGATCAGCTGATCAATACGCAGAAGTGAAATGGAGAATTTTATGATTTCATACTATATGACTGTTTTGCTGTGTCCCAACTTAATATCATATCTCTATCAGTTGCCAATAATGCAAAATCAGGGAAAGCAGAAAACCAGAATAAACACACAGTGACATTTTGCCTCCCAGAGCATTCAGTAGTCTGTGGTTTAAGCACCAACTGCTTCACAGATAATACACTGTGTAAAATAACCCTTGATAGATTTCCATAAATTTGTTCAGTCTCTTTTTATCTCTTGCGTACTTTACATCCTGTGTTGAGAATACCTAATGTTGTGTCTACTTTCTCAGCTTTTCTAATAGTATTTGGCAGGGAACCTTACTTTTTGAAATTAAAAGGACTTTTAGAAATTAAAAGAAGCTATCAGTTGCTTTTCATTGTTTACATGCCAAATGCAGTTAATATGAATAATTAGGTAAGAGTGTGAGATATGAAGCTGGAAGAGAAATGAAAAAAGAGAGGTTCAAATTGGATGCAAGGGCAGCCCTTCTCTTCCACAGAAGACATTTTAATAGTGGAAGATGCTTCCCAGAGAGGTTGTGCTGTCTCCCCCTGGGGGCTCTCCAGACTCAACTGGAATCAGGTTTGCTCTCAGAACCACTCCTGCTCTGTGCTGCTGTTGGCCTAGAGACCTCTTGATATCCCCTGCAAAATGAATTATCCTGTGATTCTATGGGTTTTTTTTTTTTTTTAAATACCTGTTCATAGTTGTTGCAGCTGTTAATGTATATACATTCCAATGTAGCATTATATCCTAAAGGCCTCAGTGCTGGCATAAATGTTCAGAGACACCACTGCTAAATTTCTTCCATTAAACACAGCTACAGGTTAAGTTTGGTGTCGTTTGTCATCTTCTATGCTTAGAATTTTTTATTTCATCCATTATGGAAAGATAACGGTTAAACTCTTGTGTTTTACATCTCAAATAGCTTTACTCTGTTACTGATGTTCAACTGAACTTCAAAACTAGTAGCCAGTTATGATTTTTTGGTCCACCAATTTGCCAAATCCATTTCTAAGCCAGCAGGCACTGTTTTCTAGACTTTCTGTGCAAAAATTTCCAGAAAGAAAGAAGTACTTCTTCATATCTTTTTAAACAAGCTTCCTGCTTGTTTCATTGAATGGTCTTTGCATTGTTGGATGTATCATTCGGGTTATCTTTCGACTTTGTGATTTTGTAAACTGTGAAATGTTGAGTACTGAAAAGAGAAAGCACTGAATGAAATAAGAAACCAATAATCAATATCTAAAATCAATATTCAAATTATTTTAACTGCTTCAAATTGTCAAATTATTTAAATCCCATGCTGTTGTATAAACTAGAGTAATAATACTGAGTTTTTCAGTGCTGGATTGATATTATCGAGTGTTCTATTGGAAAAGAAACACAGCTAACCAATATGAAACACTGAAGGGGTATCTAAGACAATATGGAACACAGCAGCAGTAAGAAGTTTTGAGAACAAACATAAAACCATCTTTCAGCCATTTTTCCTGACTGAGATGTTGTATCTGCTTCTTTGTATTTGATAGACCCTATTAAACTTTTCACTAAATTACTTAATCACACATTGAACATACATTTCTGGTCTTCACAGCACTTGATAGCAATGAGATCCACAACTTAATTTTACTCTGTATGGAAATGTACTTCCTTTTGCCTGCTAATTTCGTTGGATGTTCCTCTTTCCTAGACTCCTAAAGAGAATGAATAATTGTTCCTTAATCAATTTCTTCACAATGCTTTGCAACTCTACCACGTATATTCCCTGCTGTCTGTTTTGCAGCCTGAGGTGTCCTAGTTTATGAAGTTTTTCCTCATATGAAAATTGTTCCATGTTTTTGATCATCCTTGTCATCGTTCTTTGTACTTTTAAAAACAGTACCTTTCTGAGATAGGATGATTAGAGCAGCATGAAGCACACAAGATATGCATGCACCATGGATTTGTACAATGGTTAATTAAATATTGTGGGGCTTCTAAATTCTTTTGTTAATAATGCTTCACATTCTTCCTCTCCTTTTCACTGCTATTGACATTTTTATAAAACAGCTCATAGTAATGTAAGATGTCTGTACTGTGTAGAATCAGGTAATTTGCCTCACAGGGTAGGTGTAACTTTTGTATCTTTTTGACTATTTGCATTGTTTTTAATCTATTGAAACTATTCACTTGCTGCCTTACTGAATAATCATTCCTACAAAACAGCTTTTAAATCAAAACAGTTGCTTTGATTCACTAGCAAAATTTTCCATTTCACTATTTAGTCCCTTCTGCAGTATGCCATTTTTGCATAGCAGAGCCCCCAAAAGATACAATAATGTGCCGTCACTGGTAACCCATGTTGAAAACTTCTTACCTCAATTCCTTATAGAAAGAAAAACTTCAATTAAATATCTTTCTTACAGCAATGGAAAAAAAACAATGAAAAGGAGGTGAATAAATATTTGAAATATTTGTATGAAATAATAGAATTAAAACTCAGTAGTACAGGAGTTAACAGCTATCAAAAAGGTTATCTAAAATACCTAAATGCAGTCAGAGGATGAGAAGACATTCAATTCACTTCAAGGAATTACCTAAAAGAGAAAAGAATAATCTACTTCTTGCATACTCTAAGAGATTGATAAAAAAATTACTGCAATTTGAATTGCAGTAGCAGGTGCATCAAGTTGAGGGTCAGAAAATTTGTAGTGTGAGTGATTTCAAAGGTCCCTTGGGAGGACCCTAATACAATCTGTTGGTCAAAGGAGAATCAAATTATTTCAGCCCAGATTTCCCACAGCTTTGTCCATGCCTTGGAAACCTCCAAAAAAAGAGATGTCAGGATTGCTGGAAATCAGCTCAAATAGTAAATATTCTCAAAGCATTTTTTTTCATATGTCCTATCTAAACCACTATTATTTTAACTTACACTTGTTGCCTCTCATCCTCCTGTCATGTACCACTTCAAAAAACCTGTCTGTAATTCTCAAAGACCTCCTTATAGGCTCTGGGGAGCTGCTCTTAATTCCCCCCAAAGTTGTCTCTTCTCCAGGCTGTACAAACCTGGGTGCCTCAACATCTCCTAATGGGTCAAGATATCTAGTCACGGTCTGGTTTGGTGAGTATCTGTTGGAATAGGTCAAGCTTATAAAGTTGACACTTTCCCTCATTTTATGGATCTTTTAATACCTCAGAAATTTTAGTTTGGTTATCTAATAACTATTATAATGAATCTAAGATTTATGTAGGAACAAAATTCCATGTGACTTACAGTAATGCTTGTTAAGCATTTCAGAAATTCTGTGATTATTAATAGCAATTTCTAAAAGAAGGAAACAAAGTTTTAGGAAATTCCTCCACAAAGATAATAAGAGAGCTGTCGCAATTCTCCTTAAAGGAATATTTTTCTGCATTTGTTATTGTAATAAATTTTCACTGAATTTGCTAACGTGAAGAAGCTTAATACCTTTAAAATGCTATACAAATTTTCACATAATATATGGGCAGCATTTGTTATGCAAGTATACACACAGATATACAAATGTGTTCAAGTACATATGGCATCATTGGATATAAAGTTCTCACCAGTTACCTCAAAATAGTGCATGAAATCAAGCTCATTCTCAGTGTGCAAAGCAAATTAAAAACCACAATATTTTCAAACTTTTACAGGATATATAATTCAAAGGGTTAATTTTTCTTTCTTGCACAAACAGCATTGCCAAGGATTTCTCATTTACAAAAAGCAAGATTTTTCAGATTTGGCTTATCAGAATTCATCTACTATCAGTGAAACTCTCTGAAACCTGAAAAAATGTTGAATTGGCACTTTCTGGAAGCTTTCATTATGAAGGCATTTGCTTATTTATTATAATTTCTGACTTTGAGTCCTTGTTTCTTTCGTAGGTGGAAGAAATGACAATACTGAAACAGCTTTGAGAGACTATTCTTTGGTTCAGTGAACTGAAAATTACACAACCTCTCTTGAGATTCTGTTCAAATTTCTAAAGCAGTTTGTCCTGGGTTCAGCAGTAACAGTAATTCTTCTCTTTCTTAGTAGCTGGTGTAGTGCTGTGGTTTTGACTTTCAGCCTGGGAACAGTGCTGATAACACCAGTGTTTTCAGTTACTGATCATTAATGTTTAGTCTGACCAAGGATTTTCTGAGTCTCATGCTCTGCCAGGGAGGAGGGGAAGCTGGGAGGAAGCAGAAACAAGACACCTGACCCAAACTGACCAAATAGGTTTTCCATACCACAGCACATCATTCCCAGTATATAAGCTGAGGGCAGTTACACAGAAAGGTTAGATTGCTGCTCAGTTGGGCTGGGTATTGGTCGGCAGGTGGTGAACAGTTGCATTCTTTTCCCTTTTTATTTCCCTTATGATTATTATTTTTGGTGGTAGCAGTAGTAATTTGTGTTATACCTTAGTTATTGGACTGTTCTTTCCACAACCCAGGGCGGTTACATTCTTTAGATTCTCCTTCCCATCCCTCCGGGAGTGGGGAGAGGGAGAGAGAGGGCGAGTGAGAAAATGACTGCATGGTTTTCTGAGTTATGACTGGGCTTAAGCCATGACAGTTCTTTTTGGCACCCAAAGTAGGGCACGAAGAGTTGAGATAATGACAGATTTGAACAGAGTGTGTCTAATTGTATTTATGATAATAATTCATTTTTTCAGATTGATGGCCACACATCACAATGCTGATTTATTGGCTCTCAAAGTTGTTGCTCTTAATCTCACAGTTTCAGCATGTCGCACCTTGTCAGTATTTGTTGTGTTAATGTTTATTGTTTGGGGGCCTTCGGCTAAGGTTCTGGTTTCATTGTACTATACAGTAATAACTTGTAATATGGGGGCCTCCAGCAGCAAGGAGGGATGGACGTAGCTGTGGATTTGTGCTTTTCACTGTCCTGGGCCTTGTCCTCACCGTTGTTTTTGTTAGGCTGCAGGGAGCCAAGGCAGAGTGTCCCCGGGAGATGCCAGCAGCGGAGCAGGCCCAAGAGGGCAGCCCTGGGGACCAGGAGGCCAGAAGGGAGCAGCTGCCAGTGAAGGAGGTTGGGGTGGTCAAGAAGGAGAAGGAGGCAGCTGTCGAACAGCAGGAGGAGCCGAGTCCCACTGCTGAACCCAGCTCCACAGCGGCTGAGAGCATCCCCTGTCAGCTGACCGCTGAGCTCCACAAGCCCAAGCCCCAGAAGGATGTAGGAAACCATGCAACACTTCCCAGCAAGGCAGAGGAGGAAGACCTGAACTCAGAAAAAGAGGAGCTGGTGGTGAGAGAGCTGGCAAGCACAGCAGCTACACCAGCCCCAGTGACAAGTACAGAAGCATCATTTTATAGTTCTGAAGGGTTTAAATGGCCTTTAAGTTCCCTTGATTACGATGGGAATTATCATGTTGCGCACATACAGATTGTGTTTTACCCATGACCATTTCGTCTGGTCTCAAGAGCTAAGCAGAGTTGGGATTTGAACTTGTCTGGGGGTTAAACAATACAGGAGGACCAAGAGATTTTCCCCAAGGCTGGACAGTCATGAGTGGCAGGGTGTGTGGGATAGTTTGGGCAAGTATCTAGGCCAGTGAGCCCCTCCAGTGCTTTGAAACTTCGCCACTGAGAAAGTGCAAAATCCAAAAAAATTAGTAAAACATTTAATAAGGTGCGTTGTCTATCTGGTCATACCAGGGACAAACAAATCATGGCAAAGTGCTGTGGCTTAGCCTATGCTTACAGAGCCCTGTTCAATGCTATCCAGCACCTTCAAAAGGAAAAAAATATCCCTAGATCAGAAGGCAAAGCAACAGACAGCGCAGCTACTCCAGCTCCAAGCACAGCAGTTATACCAGCCCCAGCAACAAGTACAGCAGCTACTCGAGCTTCAACTTCAACTGACATTGCAGCTACTCCAGCTCCAAACAGCAGCTACACCACCCCCAGGGACAAGTACAGTAGCTACTCAAACCCTAGCAACAAGTACAGCAGTTAACCAAACCACAGTGATAATCACTGCAGCTAAACCAGAGGACCAATTCATACCAACATCTGCTGCCCCTGTACACAGGGGGAAAAGTAAACCAGAGACAAGAAAGATGAAGGAACAAGATGAAGAAGCAATGGCAATGCACTTACTATATGGGACAGCACCTAATAAGGAGTAAACATCACATGACGAAGAAGAAGAAGAGGTTACTTCTTGACCTTGAACCTCAACTGAGTTACAGAATATGTGAAAAGATTTTACTCATCAACAGGGGATCACATCATCACCTGGTTGCTCCAATGTTGGGACAATGGGGCCGACAGTCATGACCTAGAAGGTAGAGAAGCAAAGCAACAGGGATCACTTGCTAGGAAAGGGGAAATTCACAAAGCAATTCCAAGAGAGAAATAGTCCCTCAGCCTTTGGAAGCGGCTCTTGGCAGCTGTGAAAGAAAGGTTTCCATACAAAGACGATGCTATAAGTCATTCCGCCAAGTGGACTGCACTAGAGAAAGGCCTCCAGTCTCTGAGGAAATCAGCCATTTTAGAGATGATCTATCACATCAAGCTGAATAACGGGGACATACCCATAGATCAAGGTAAATATCGGTGTGCAGTGTACCCTGATGCCATCAAACTGTAGAGGGGTGGAACCCATTTCTATTTCTGGAGTGATGGGAGGATTCCAAGAGTTGACTGTACTGGAGGCTGAAATCTGCCTGACTGGGACAAATTGGCAAAAGCACCACATTGTGACTGGCCCAAAGACTCCATGCATCCTTGGCATAGATTACCACAGGAGAGGGTATTTCAAAGACCTAAAAGAGTACCAGTGGTCTTTTGGTATTGCTGCTTTGGAGAGAGATTAAATTGAGCAGCTGTCCACCTTGAAGAAGCGCCAATCACGACCTTAACAGTGCACTGACAGCAAGTTTGTACCAATTGAGACTCTCTGATTCCCATCGATAAGCTGATCCATAGACTGGAGAGCCAAGGAGTGATCAGTAGGACGCATTCACCCTTTAATAGCCTCATACGGCCAGTTCGAAAGTCTAATGAAGAGTGGAGGGTAATGGTAGACTATCACGGACTCAATGAAGTCACACCACCATTGAGTGCTGCTGTACCAGACATGCTAAAACTTCAGTATGAGCTGGAGTTAAAGGCAGTCAAGTGGTATGCCACCATTGATACTGCCAATGCATTTTTCTCAATTCCTCCAGCAGCAGAGTGTAGGCCACTGTTTGCTTTTACTTAGAGGAGTGTCCAATACACTTGGAAGTGACCACCCCAGGGGTGGAAACACAGCCCTACCATCTGCCATGGTCTGATCCATACTGCCCTGCAAGCTCCAGAACACCTGCAATACATTGATGACATTATTGTGTGGGGTGATACAGCAGACGAAGTCTTTGGGAAAGGGAGGAAAATAATTCAAATCCTGTTGAAAACCATTTTTTCCATAAAATAGAGTAAGTTCAAGGGTCCTGCACAGGAGATTCAATTTTTTTGGAATAAAGTGGCAAGATGGACATCATAAGATCCCCACAGATGTGACCAACAAGATAACAGCAATGTCTCTACCATCTGTGGGGTTCTGGAGAATACACGTCCTGAATTACAGCTTGATTGTAAGCCCTCTCTATCATGTGACTCAGAAGAATAATTTTAAATGGGGCCCTGAGCAAAATAACAAGAGATATTTCATGCAGCAGCCCTCGGACTAGTCCAGGCTGGGCCAAATGAACATATGTGAGATAAGTGTGATGGTATATTGAAAATGTGGGATCTGAGCATGACATGAATGGCATGGAATAAGGGGTGGATACTGTCCTGGGTTCAGCAGTAACAGTCATTTTTCTCCTTCTTAGTAGCTGGTGCAGTGTTGTGGTTTTGACTTTCGGCCTGGGAACAGCGCTGATAACACAGAGGTTTTTAGTTGCTGCTCAGTAATGCTTAGTCTTACCAAGGACTTTCTGAGTCTCATGCTCTGCCAGGGAGGATGGGAAGCCAGGAGGAAGCAGAGAAAGCACACCTGACCCAAACTGACCAAAGAGATATTCCATACTACAGCATGGCGTGCCCACTATGTAAACTGGGGTAGTTACCTGGAAGGTTTAGATCACTGCTCGGTCAGGATGAGTATCAGTTGGCAGGTGGTGAGAGGTTGTTCTTTTCCTTGTTTTTTTCCTTATCATTATTATTACTGATGGTAACAGTAGCTGTTTATATTATACCTTACTTACTGGACTGCTCTTAGCTCAACCCTTGGGAATTGCATTCTTTATATTCTCCTCCTGTCGTGGTTTGAGGCCCCTCAAACAGTTCTGCTCACTCCCCCTCTTTCTTCCCCAGTCCCGGGGAAATGGGAAGG
>JASSUY010011295.1:0-16891 GCA_032466535.1 Forpus xanthops | reverse complement strand
CCTGACCCAAACTGACCAAAGAGGTATTCCATACCACAGCACGTCATGTCCAGGATGTAGAGATGGAGAGCAGAGACTCGGAAGAGTGGTGGTGCAGGGGGGTGCACAACGTGGCCGGGATTTGGTATGAGGTAATGGGGTGCACTGTGTAGTCGAGTTTGGTATCAGGTGATGGGGGGGGCACTGCGTGGCATGGCTAGGTATCAGGTGAAGATCTGTTGTATTCTTTTTCTTTGTATTTCTTTTATTATTATTGGTGGTAGCAGTAGTGATTTATGTTATACCTCAGATACTAAACTGTTCTTATCTGAACCTGTGGGAGTTGCATTCTGTTGATTCTCCTCCCCATCCCTTCAGACTGAGGAAGAGAGGGGAGTGAGTGAGAGAGCAACTGCATGAGTTTGAGAGCCTCAAACCATGACAAATATTTGTACTGCATAAAATTAGGAGGATTAAATGTCATAAATGGGGAAACTTCAAGAATCCATTGCTATCCTGATGCTCCTAGTGCTTTCATGAAATCCATGGTGTTCTTATTTCTCCAAAGGAAGTGAGTAACTTTCATTAACAAATATATGCTTTTTCAATCAGAAGACATGCCAGGCAAGTTTTGCAGGTTGCCATATTTTGTAGCCCAAAAGTGAGAGATTCATGCATGTGTAAAACTAATTCAGAGAGGTGGAAGTCCTCTGTCCCCTGGGAGCACCACTCCTATTTGGCTGATATTGCTTGTTAAATAGGATAGTCATCCAAGATATCGTTGCTGTGGCTGGACTACACAGTTAGGATAACAGGATAAACAGCTAAGAGATCTGCTTAAATGAGAAGTGACACTAGGTGACTTACCTTTGCAAAAAATGTTACTTAAAGTAGAGGCTCGGTGTGTCTTCCATTTCTTCTAAGAAAAGAAGAAACGATGGACACAAACTGAAAATGTACTCCAGCAGCTACAGGGAGGTGATTTTATCCCTCTACTCCACTCTCATGAGATCCCATCTGCAGACAGGCATTTAGCTCTGGAACATCCAACACAAGGACATGGAACTGCTTGACTGAGTCCAGAGGAAGGTCACAAAAATGATCATGAGAGACAGATCACCCTTCCTGTGAAGTCAAGCTGAGAGACTTGGGGTTGTTGAGCCTGAAGAAGAGCAGGCACAGGGACAGTCTTTCAATACCTGAAGGTGGCCTGGCGAGGGACTTTTTACAAGGGCATGTAGTGATAGGAGAGGTGGGAATGGTTTTAAGCTGAAAGAGGGGAGGTTTTCATTAACTATTAGAAAAAATTCTTCACTACGAGGGTGCTGAGGCACTGCCACAGGTTGCCCAGAGAAGTTGTGGATGCCTCATCCCTGGAAGTGCTCAAGGACAGGCTTGATAGGTCTTTGAGCAACCTGGTCTAGTGACAGGGAAGGCTGGAACTAGATGAGGTTGCTCAGAGTCCTGTCCAATATGGCCCTGACTTTCACTAAAATCATTGTACAAACACCTATTGGCTTGACTGGAACCAAGTTTAGAAGCTTTTATCACTAGAAATAGAAATGCTTGATTTATTTTATTGGCCACTGGTTCCATAACCATATTCAAGCTTTTTTGAAAATACTTGTATTTCTTTTACAGGTCGTTTAAAAATCTGTATTATCATAAATTTTTGAAATTATTTTGTATTATTTTAATTCAGGGGCTAGAAAACACTTAACTGCCAGGCCCATACATTTCTTTTGGGAAGTGATAAATGCATATGGAATTTCTGCAAAGTGCATAATGGTGGAGAACTTTCTTCAATCCTGAGCAAAGTATAATAAAATAGAAGCCCTTTAGCACTGGTAGGTTGAATAATTTGTGATGTAATGACAAACATTACTGTCATCTCTTCACTCAGAGCAGGTATGAGAACAGCAAAAGCAGCAACTGCAAGACTCGGTATTCCAGCACTGCCCTAGCAGTGACGTTGGCTCTGTTCCTCTACTTTTATGCCTTAACTCTCAGCTGAGAGTGAACACAAAGCACCTAGCTAAAATAGCTTTTCTTCATCAGGAGGTACCTTGGGGAGGTGGACAAAAAACAAGGCTGACTCACTAAATAAATAAATGCCCAAACATCAAATGGCAATGTTGTGTCATCACTACTAACTGCCCATTCTTCTCTGCCCTCTTATGTCATGGTGTATCTTAGGTTGACAACAAAGAATGAAGATAATACACCCATTTGCTTACTACTTGAAGTTGATGGAATGCATTCTGGCAGGTTTTTGGAGGGTGCTTTGAAACCCCTAGCTTACAAATGCCTTTGTTCATTTCCAACAGTTTAATGCAAAATACACAGCACCAGGTGAAATTCAAAACTAAAAGGAGAGAAGAAAGGACTTGATAGGAGACTAAATTTGCACCACGACTCTTCCTGGTTTATGGCTCAGTGGGAGTGTGCCTGTGTTGATGGTTCACATAAAGCTACTTTATAAGTAACAGAGTAAGTGGCTCATAAACACCCCACCAGGAAAGAAACCGAATTACCTTAGTGAATGATATTTTTTGAATGATAAAGCAGAAATTATGAAGGGAAGGCAGGCAAATGACATCTGGTTTATACAGTGCTTTGAGACTACTCTGTGTATGGAAGTATCAGAGGCACATCACAAATGTCAATGAAGACATCATTGTATGTACAAATGCACGTCCTATGCTTTGAGAACTTCCACACTAGACTTGCAGCAAAACATAGGCTGAAAATCATTTTCCCCATCTTGCCTCATAATAGTTAGAAAAATCTGCTGTTTGCCACAGAAAAATTTCCACTGCTGATGGATTCCTAGGTCTGTTTGGCTGATTATAATTCCCCAACCTACCCTTATGTGATTCGCACCCATACATCTGTTCTAGCTTCAGCATATAATTGTTATTCCATACAGACAGACCAGTATTTATTCAAACAAGGGTGCTCTTGTGTATTTCTCCTTTTTTAGCTTGTCTAAAAAAGTAAATTGGTCACAATACATTATATCATATGTGCATGTGTATGCGTGTGAATAAAAGCTAATTTGATTACCCCCTCAAAAGCAGCAGTTGATTGCTAAAACAGAATAAATAAAAGAAGTACATTAAATGGATTACTGTACATTAGAGACAGGGCATTCCAACCTTCTCTAAAATACTATGTCTAGTTAAAAAGATCATGATTTTTGTTATCTTCCAACATTATTTTCCATATTATAAAACAAATATTTGTTCTTCTGCAGATCTGATGCTACAGTACAAAAAATCTAGGCTGTGACTCTGTGACACTGCAAGCCTTTCACTTTTATGTTATCATTTTGTCCTGGGAGAAGCAGAAAAGATACTTGTTCAATGAGCAAGTTGGTACTGCTTGGATTATCATCATGAAAGAAGCTGAAACGAGTTTAAAAACATTTGTGCTCTGCCAGAGTCAGCTGACTTAAGTTCTCAGGAGTTTGTGTGAACTGTTGTTTCATGGGTTATTTTGGCTCATGCATGTGTTTGGCCTTTGGGAGAGTTCAATGAACTCAGATCTCCAAGTGAAAGTATTCTACCTACATTTTCTAATAAAGATGGCTTTTAAAAGCTAAATTTACATTTTTGGACAGTATTTTAAAAGTAATTTTAGACTTTTTAACTTGCTTTGTGAAAACAATCCATACACAGTCTTAAAAGACTAGAGTTAGCAGTTTGGCTTTTGGTTTAAGGCAAGTAGGGACCTACTTGTAAAAATACTTGTAACTACAAGCTTAATGACAAGTCATGTGGTATCTGGATGTGGAATTTGAGCTATTTTCAGTAACATCTATAGAGATAAATACATAGCATTGTTTTTTTTTCCCCCTACAAGTATAAAGATTCTCAGTAAAAGAATTAATACAGGTTTTTATTCCTGAGACCTTTGTGCTTCCTAACAGTGTTTTCCATAGCACTTGCAGTCAGATCAAGAGCACATGAAAGCAGTATGTTTGTTTTTATCTACTCATTCACATTATAGCTCTGAACAAACATCTAATAGCTATGTTCCCCCTCACATCCCTTCAAATACTTCAATTTTGACTTTTGCAAATGGAATCAAACTAGAACTGGCACTCCTGAGACCAAGAGACATACGCAGTGAACTGAAAGCTTGCATGGAATATCACAAAACCAGCTTTCATCTGGAGTCTTCTGCATTGTCATCAAGTTCTGTGGTGGAAAATGGGTAAAGGGAATATGTAAATTTAGTCAGCTACACATTTGTAAAGCAATAAGGATAAGAATGACCAGCAAACTAGCTGTGGCTTTAATGGAGGAGCTGGTAAGAGGCAAAAGAGACAGAAAAAGCAAAGATAGTTATCAAAATCTGGTTAGGAGCCACAAGGCAATAGCACAAAGGGCTTCAGCAGGGTAGGGATTACTTCAGTTACCACAGTGAGCAAAATATTTCACTTCCAGGCAACCAATTCACACTCACTACAGTCAGCAGTGCCTGTAAGTGCTGGTGATCTGACAGTTGCTTAGTGGAACATGTAGGATACCTCACACAAGAAGGAAAGTTGTTCAGGTGATAGGATTAACCTGTCTTTAGCCTCTCAAGTGATGCTGTCAATGAGAGGGCTTTCTGATACTTCTGATTTTTTTTTTAAGATGAGAAGCTAACTGATGGCAGGTTTTGGTCTTTCAAGTTGGCACAGACTTGGTTAATGATTTACAGATGGAAATCTCTGTAGCTCTTGACAACTGTAGTAACAGCCCATTCCCAGGTGCTGGGCAGATTTTTAATGGACTGTTTTTTGTTTGTTTGGCTGATACACTACAAAGTAACATGAGAAATTAATTTATTCATATCATCGGTGCAGGCTAACAGTTACTAGTTTCCAAATTCTGTTTCCATTCCTTACATTACGCAGGGTTATTCAGTGCCTTGAATAGATGAGATACTAGATGCATATTATTGGTTATAATACTAGAATCACATTAATTATTTTCAGTGTTGTTTTGTCATTCCTATAAATAGTTGAACCAAACAGCCCAGATATACTAGTATGATATGGGGTTTTATCTGTAATCGGTTTGCAGCTATCAACCCTTAGGTGATCAGTGTTCAAGGGATGTATAGGAACGGTAGAGTGATACTGCTTCTGTGAAGTAACTTTTTTGTCAGACAGGAAAATTCCTTCCTAAAAGCCCGCACTTGATAGCATTCCAACACGTCTATGCATTTTAGCAAACCAATGGTGCCCCAAGTACCTCAGGGAATGTCTCTGAGATGCCTGTATTCACTGCTTCCTTTGGATTTACTGCCCCCACAAAAATGTAAAAGACAAGGTCAAAAACTGAGGTAAAGAATTAGGCGTAAAACTAGGGAGGGGAAACGAGAATGCTGACACATAACTGGATACTTCTGTTTGCTCCAATACTCTTACAATGAGTTCCTATTATATGCTCTGGCATTCAGAGCCAAGTACTCAGTTTCCATAGAAATAGAGTACTTTCCAGATAAGGCCTAAGATTAACTACTTAATGACTTTTCCTTCCATGGTCCTATACTTATACCCTTAGAGTCAGGCTTTGTTGTTAAACTTCAAAGGCTCTTGATGGGGTTAAGGGATCTGGCTATCTTGGGAACTCATGATTTCTTGCTGGTTCACACTCAGCTAACAAACCTGTAACTATAAGAAGAAATGATAGTTTCATCTGCAATCAAATGTTATGGGTGTGTAAAGGTTATTTTTTCTTCTATTTTTTTCCAGTCTGACAGTCAGTGACTTCTAAAAAATCTAAATTGATCTTTCATGTACAACCATTCATACATCCACATTAGATGCTATACAAAACCTGGGCCACACCAACATTCACATGTAAACAAGATTCTCGGTTCAGGAATCCTGTAGTGATCCCTTACTGACACAGACTAGCTTGGACATGACTACGAGATGAACTAATGCCTCCCTCTAGCTTGTCAAGCTGTTCCTATGTCACTATCAAAAAACAGAAAAAAAAAAAAAAGAAACAATAATTACACTTCTTGGAATAGGAGGATTAGGAGTCTGAATTTTGCATGGCACCAAACATACATATGATATGCAGCACCAAACGTACAAGCCTCACAGACACCCAACTGGCAAGTATCTTCATTGCACTAATGAATTTCCAAATATTTGTACAAGCCTCATGAGCAAAGTTCTACTCAAGAGTAATGATGGTACTTTCTCTCCTTTTTACTCCATTGTCACTGATTTTCAGTTCCTTGGAGTTATATAATTGTTTTGCACCTTGGGACAATAATCTCAGTTCCTCAAGCTTTCAGCAAAATGGAACCCTTTGCAAACCTCCCTGTCATATCTCATACTTATAGAAGCACAGTCACTGTCTTCTATCATCACTGCTATTTATTTATTTCAAAATTTTATCCTGGCAAAAGACCAAAAGCCCTCATTTGTAGTCACTCCAAGCATAATATCATGAGCCAAATTAATCCATGATCTAATACTGATGACATTGGTGGATTCAATCCAGAGACAAATGTAGCTTAAAGTTGTTTTGAAATGGAACACATTCTCAAATCTCAGAAGAGCAATAACATTTGTTTAAAAGTTGGAAGGGTTATGCCCTTAGGGCAGAAATAAAAAACAAACAAACAAACAAACAAACATATGAATTGCTATCTATGCAAAGAAATTTTATATAGTAGTTTTTCTAAGTAACACAAATATATGTCACGTATCAGCAGTATCTTGTCTTTTTCATGCTATCATCTACTTTCAAGTTCACCTTTCCTTGTGTGTCTAAAAAGGGAAAAAGAGTTTACAACATAGTATTTTCCTTAAAAAAAAAAAAATCTACTTTTAAAAATCTGATTTATTGTACAAGTAGCAGCAGAATTCTAGCATTGCTGCATTCTAGTTCTCTGCATGCACAACTTGCTCTGAGAAACCAGCAAAAGCCATGTAAGCCCAGTGAAGAGAGGCTTACACTCTACACCTTTAAGAATAGCCTATATCAGTCTTCTTTACATCCTTTCATAGTTAGTTATACATAACAATAAGGTTCTCTATCTTATCTTCTTCTGCCTGAAAGAATGCAGTACCCAAAGTGCAGGACTTTGCACTTGCTTTTGCTGAACTTATTTCAGACAGAACTCAGCACTGATAATACCCATAACTTCTCTCTTTCACTTTGCCTCAGTTACAAGAACTCCAAGCACAGGAAAAGACTTGTGTATCTCTCTTTCTCTCCATTTCCCCTTTCTGTCTCTCCTATCAACACTGCAAGATCACCTGTCCCACCAAGCCTATCATATACATTAGTTTACTGCAACATTCTATACTGTTAAATGGATTGCGCACAGTCCTCACACAGGACTTGGGAACACATACAAACTGTATTTTCCTTCCTAGTTGAGTTCCCTATATTGACTCTTGTCTGAGCTTTTCCAACTATGTCTTTACATCTTTCAGCATAAACCCTGATAATGTATATATTTACTTTACATTCCTTTCTCTTCTGAGGGTTAACTTTAGCAACATTCTGAGTATATTTGGGTAGAAACCTAGGAAGCATTTCTTGGATTTGTTTTTAACAACTTTTTTACTTGTTGCCCATTTGGTTTTGCACAGGCTACTTTGGGTTCATCCTTCCTTTTCATCTGGACAGCATTACCAACTTGTCCCTTTCAAAACACAGAATGGGACTTGAAGACTGAGAAGCTATTATAGCAAAGATGACATTTTTTAACGCTCCTTATTGGTTTCTTCATTCTATGGGTGGTGCATACTCTGAATGTGCCTGATCCTTGCCCTCCAGATAGGTGGAAAGCCTCCTGATGGTCTAACTTGAATGCACTGTTAGGAACAATATTTCTCTCAGAAGAATAAATCCTTTTGAGATCCTAGCACTAACATGGTGATTAAAGAAGTGGAATTACATTTGACCTCACCTGAAGAGACAGGAAAAACGGTACAAATTCCACTATGAGGCACACTCCAAGTCTCCTATTTCCCCTCCTATCCAGCTTCTCTGTGTCACATTTCTCCTTCTAAACCACTTCCCTTGCTGCTGTCTCAAACTCATCTTCAAACTCCTCCCTACTCCTCTACAGACCATTTCCCTGTCTAATTCCCTTGGCCTCATTTACACACATACAAAGAAACGCTACCATGCACACCCAACATAACAGCATCTGTGGTTTAGCACTCACATTCCCTAGTTCTATCCTACAAGAAATTTCACAAAACTAGAAAAACACATGGTCACCTCTTGTGAAAGGCTGATCTAGGAAGAATTTATTGGCTTACAGCACACTGTTCTATTTGTGAATGATTACCTCTGCCTTTTATCTTGTCATTCAATGATAACTGACTGCTCAAGGCTGACAGTCGTAATTAGTCCCCTGGTGAAAACACAGCAACATACTTTGCAACAGCTATCACATATCTGCACCCAGCATCTGTAACACATCATTCTTCAGCAAACAGATATTCCTTTATCTTCCCCCCTCTAAATTACTTGTACAAATTAGTAGGGGATATTTCTCCAAAGAAAAACTTAACAGAGGTAGCGGCCATCAATGTGCCTAGAGATTACACTGAATATTCCACAATACATCAAAATAACTTGTATTCAAAGTCTGCTAACAAAGGGATTGCCCTGCTGCTGTCTCTTTTTCTTTCCCATTTACTTATTTAGCCAACTCATTTTAGAGAATTAAGCATCTAGAAATTTCTTTAGCACTATGTCCACAAAGCTGCCAGGTACAAACTGAGATAACTATCAGTAAGGTCACCTCGGAGTAGAAGCTCTCAGCTAGAGCGTTAATGTACTAATAAATACGTAAAGAGCTCCACTCAGCGGCAAAATACTGTATTTCCAGCTATGATATCATAACATGAGAAGGAGTCTTTGGAAATGTAAATATGTATACTAAACATCCTCTACTTAATTCAATCTCTGCATGATTAATTTTAATCAAAGCACTAGAATCATGACCTTTCACTAGGGTAGCTTTATTCATCATCAGCTACATTTCTGAGAAATTTCAATCACTGCCTGCGAAGAGATGTTGTTTAATCAGACACTCTGAATCATAAATGTTAAGTAAAAGAGAGTCTTGCCCAGATGCTTCATAACCTATGATTGGCATATTTGTTTTTTTGTGCAGCAACAGGGTGAATTACTCTGTATGATTACAAGGCCTTGATTACTCCCTGACAAGTTGATGTTGACAAATACTTAATTTAATACTATAAGACTGTTACTTGGACAATAAATAGACCAGTGTGAAGCTCTGAATAAAAAGTTTTTAATGACATTTATTTTCTTTGTATAATTTTTGAAAATTGATACATAATGACCTTGGCTAAACAAGAAAACTCAGCATTAACTCTGTATTTTTGTTTTAAGCTTGCTAGGCTTTCATTTGTAATTAACTTTTTTTCATCTTCCTGTACCTTCCTCAGACTTTCCTACAAGTGAGGCCTGTTTCACAGTACCTAGTTTCTCAAACAATCTCTGTATTAAAAGTAACCTAGCATGTGGGCACAGAACTAGTGTATTTCTAAATCAAACATTCTCAAACTGTGGGGAACAAACATAGTTAAACAGAGATGCTACTAGCCAGCCAAAAGGAGGGCAATGCAGGGGAAATGCTAGAGGAGTTGGAGCTAGGGCCACAGGCTGTTTGGCTCCAACAGAGGAAAACAGCTCTGAACAAAGCAGAAGATGCAGATCTCACAGAAATGACCACATCAGGATATTGCTTCTCAGCAAGAGCTTGCCAGATCAGTTTAGCATCTCTTTTTGCCAGCTGACAGTGCTGGATCAGTTCAGCATCTCTCTTCCCTTCCCATCCTTGCTCTTGCCTCTGTCTAAAATACCTCCTCCTCAACATGCTTCTCATTCCACTTGCAGTGGCTCCATGGCAAAATGTTTTTCCTTTCCTACCTGCAAACACGCTTCATGGTAGTATTTCCCCTCCTTGTGCCCAGCTTACAAAATGTTGCATTGGAAATTTCTAGTAGGTGTTGGATTAGAGATGCAGAAAGCACACTGAAATGTAGCAGAAAAAACATCTGAGATGGCTGCTAAATAAACTGGCTGACTGAATTAGGCATGATATATCCTGAGTCAGGCCTAGGACAAACTTTGAAGACTTTCAGTTATTATGTTCTGGCCTGTCTTAGTATTAAAAATATAAGAAGAAAATTAGATAGCTTTATTTTCAGCATTATTTCTGTCATATTTCCCAAAGATAATAAAGGTCCTCCCTGCTTTGCAGAACTGCAATTTAAGAAGCGATATCCTTCTGTACCACTGTTAAATCTAGATTCTAAAGGCCTAACTCCAGTACTTCTTATCCAGCTGTGCAGCTTCACTGTTCCTGTACGTTGGAATGAAAACACCTTCAGTACGAAAAGCAAAAAATCAGTTTCTGGAAGGCACTGTCTGGTACAGAGCAGGGTACATAGCAGGCAAGAAATGAGGCCAGAGAGGCTGTGGCTGGGGCCAGTGGGGAAGTGTCAGGCTCTAACTGGGAATCAATCAAGCACCTGCTGCAGGAAGCACATTTGGCACTGTGTGGGATCAGTGCTTGCATAATCATGTACATTCTTGTACCAAGTCCACCTACCAGCAGGTTTGTAACTCTTATAAGTGGTAGCTGATAACAATCAATACACAGGTTTCTACCCAGTACAGTTATTTCCCTCATGATGAAAACCAGAATCTGGCAGCAGGATGCCTGAAGTCTGCCTAGGTCCAACAGTAGGTATCAAAGTCCCTTTTTAAGAATCTGGCGTTAGTGACGTCCGTCACATTCCTTACTAGAACTTTCATGTTCCTGCAGCATATGAAAAACTGAATTCATAATACTATCCTACACTTTTGCTGGGCTGCGTGGGATTTAGAATATGTCTAGATTTTATAAGCTTCCCATCTCCATGATTTTTCTCTTATGATTTTCAGCTAATTACTGGCAAATTGGAAATATTTTTGCCTTGCTTGCCCGTGATAGATTTTGTGTCTTCCTAAGTGGCTTGGATATAAGGAAGAAGTTATTTACTGTAAGAGTGATGAGGGAGTGGAATGGGTTGCCCAGGGAAGTTGTAAATGCTCCATCCCTGGCGGTATTCAAGGCCAGGTTAGACAGAGCCTTGGGTGGCATAGTTTAGTGGGAGGTGTCCCTGCCCATGGCAGGGGGGTTGGAACTACATGATCTTAAGGTCCTTTCAAACCCTAAGTATTCTATGATTCTATGTCATATTGTTGCTTTGTGCAGGTGGAAAATCATCATCCACTTTAATAGAAGACAAAATCAAACGAAACTATGAAATCACTAAAACCAAACATCCCTAAACATAATCTTCCCTTTCCTTTCCTCAATGCTGAATTTTAAGTACATATTTAAAATTTAATACTCAGGCTTTGTCTTTACTGACCTTTAGTTTTTTTTTTTTTTTTTGTTGAGAGTTTATAACACCAGTTAACAAAAAATATTTCTTTTTTTATGTAAACCCAAGCAACGTTTCTAACTAGGAAGCATAACCCTATGTTTAGATTAGGTGTTGAAAAATGCAAAAGAAAGAAATCTTTTGGTTAGTCCTGTTTCAAATATAACCTTTAATAAGGAATCACTATCTATGCTTTCCCCTAGCTTCTGCCCCACTCATATGAATGTACTTTTTGCTGTGCAATGGTTCTGGAGTCAAAATGGGTATACAGTTAGAAATGAAAGAAAGTAAAAAAAGACGAGGACAGCCTTCCAATATCTGAAGGGGGCCTACAAGGACGATGGAGAAGGATTTTTCATCAGAGACTGTAGCAACAGGACAAGAAGTAATGGGTTTAAACTTAAAACGGAAAGTTCAGGATAGGTATAAGGAAGAAGTTCTTCACTGTGAGGGTGGTGAGGCAATGGAATGGGCTGCCCAAAGAAGTGATAAATGCTCCATCCCTGGCAGTGCTCAAGGCCAGGTTGGACAGAGCCTTGAGCAACATCGTCTAGTGTGAGGCATCCTGCCCAATGCAGGGGGGTTGGAATTAGATGATCTTAAGGTCCTTTGCCACCCTAACTATTCTATGATTCTACAAAATACAGAACATATATGTAAGATTTAGAACACTAATACAACATGACACTCTGGAAACACTGCTGTAACATAAGTATATTAAAACTGCATTTGACTTCTGCACTCTGAAGTTTTAGCCACTCTACTGAGCAAAAATATGTTAATATATTAAGCTCTAGAAGTATTCATAAGGATTGGATAATACAGAAAATTCTCAGCCACAAACAGTTTTACCAAGAGAATGACAAGTCTTGGAGTTCTACTTCAATAAGACTTTTGATGATAATTTAAAAGCCTTCAGAGGTGCGCTTGAATTCCCCTTATCATCTGTAGTCTGAGAGTTGGATCAATTCAGCTATAGGTATATGCCCAAGTATGGTGAGAGACTGGTATCTATTGGAAAAAAATCCAAAAGATCTGAAAGATACAGAAAAGGCCAATGTTGCAGAACTGGAAATGTCAGTTATAGCATTAGTATACAGGGAAATGGGTCATGAAATTACAAAATCATTGGGAGTTACTTTTGAGAACTCTGTGATCAGAAATTAAATACTAGAAAGCCAGAAACTGAAATGTGGCACCTACCCTGTAAAGAGAAGCTATGGAAGACTGAAGCTGTTTAAACTTGAAGTACCTATCAATGATTTAAATATTTTTCATAGTTGTAAGACTTAGAATAGAAAAAGGAGATAAGCAACCACAAATCACTGTGATGTTTTAGCCTGTTGAGAGAAACACTACTTTCCCAATTTTTAAGGCTGACACTCTTCAGATGCCATCTTTAGATGTTTTTGTGGGGAAGTCCAGACACTACCATCCACCTGGCTCCTATCACCCAAGGAGTACTGCTATATATCCCTGATATCCCTACATCCCCTTCTGCCTGCCTTCCTGCCACCTCCTCACTGCAACGGCTCATCATACCCTGCAATGGGCCACGAGTGGGGATAGAACTACAGTAGTGACTGTGCTTTCACTTCGTACTATTTGGTCCTGCTTTAGAAGCCTGAAAAGCGCACAGGGGCAGCACGGGGACACAAGGAACTGGGAAGGTGACAAGAAAGGCCACAACAGTACAGGCACCGCTTCATATGAAACCCCCAACTACTGAAAACAAGTGCAAGGCTGGGGCGCACTGGGAGCTACTGTCGAGGAGCTCAGAGTCAGTACAGCATGAACAGCAATGAGCCCTGTCCTGAAGACTCGAATCCGCGGGCACGGAGCCCAGTGGTGCCGGCGCGGGATGGAAGCGCTCGCCGCAGAACCATCCACCACCTCACACCCCCGACGCACCCTCCACCTCCTCCTCCGTGCGCCTGCGCCTAACTCACTTCCGGCTGCGCGCCAACCGCCCTCCGCAGTTTCCGTTCCTAATCGTTTCCGTTCCGTCATTTCCTCCCCCGGCGCCTCTATTTCTTCTTCCGGCTCGGACGGAGGGGTCTCGTGTCCCAGCAGAAACCTGTACTCGAGCCACCGCTTCTCCTTCCCTCATCTCCCGCTATCTCCACCATGGCCATGAGGCAGACCCCGTTGACGTGCTCCGGGCACACGCGGCCCGTGGTAGACCTGGCCTTCAGCGGCATCACCCCCTACGGTTATTTCCTAATTAGCGCCTGCAAGGGTAAGCAAGGACTGGCTACCCCTTTGTTTTGGGGGATGCCCTCTCCACGGTGGGGGAATGGGGAGTGAGGTGCAGGGCTGAGCCTTCACCGCGCTGCTCGTAGGCCGCGCACCGCCTCCCTAGGGGGATGTCACTGGGGCTGGCAGGAGGGGACCCAGTGGCCCGCGTTGGCTGAAGATATTGTTCCCGGGTGCACCGCTCGTCTAGTGAAACAGTAGTGCTTGTGGGGTCCTACTGACTTATGGTGGTGCCTAAGTAAAAGGGGAATGAGCAGGTGGCTTTCATGGTGCTTAATTAATGGGTTAGCTTCTGGTGTGCCCAAGCTCGCATGTGCCTAGTTTGGAACCAGACTGTGGCAGTAGGAAGTCTCAGAGAGCTTTATTTGTAAAAATGCCCACATGGGCTGTAGGTTTTAAAGTGAGCTTTCGTTTAACCAGGACAGCTGCTTTCCTGGACAGAGGATGAAGATGTCCACCTCCTTTTCCATGAGAATGTTTCTCCTTTTGTGAAAAGTATTTCCTCTTCATACAAATATACGTTAAATTTATGTACATATTCATAAGTTTGAAAGGACGTTTCTGCTCTGCAGGGCTTCTAGTTCAGTTGTACATCTTGTGTGAACATCTTTTTGATAGCCTTCCAAAAAAAAAAGTGATCACAGGAAGGGTTTTTTGTTTTACATAATTTTTTTTTAATGTGCTTTAAATACGTCTGCTGACAAACACAAGGGCTGCGCACTATTAGTCTGGTGATATGTTCCAAAGTAAGCAAATAAACCTGCTCTGCCTGAAGAAAGCTAAAATATAAAAACAGAACAATGTGTTCCTTTCTGTCTCCCTTCTACCTTAACACAAACCTAAAGAAAATTTTATATTTCATTTGAAGTAGTATTTTAATGTATGTACAGTTTTAGAGTCATGAAGCAAGTACAACTGCATGTCTAAGCTCTTCAGATAAACTCTCAGAATAGTTTCATAAAGTGTGTGGCTTTTTCATATGCTTTATGCTTGTGCAAGGGAATCTCTTGTTGTTTAACAGTTTCCTTATTTTATCATATCACCTGAATATTGGTTTTGTTTTTCTCAAGATGGTAAACCCATGCTGCGTCAGGGTGACACAGGAGACTGGATTGGCACATTTCTCGGTCATAAAGGTGCTGTTTGGGGTGCCACTTTGAACACAGATGCCACTAAAGCAGCTACAGCAGCAGCAGATTTTACAGCGTAAGTGATAAACTGTTTGAAATCTATATTTTAGTCTATAGTGCTCTTTGGTGACTTATAGTAAATTACTGATCTATATGCTTTTCTTCAGTAATTGTTAGCTTATTTATGGCTAGCCAAATTAAAACCTAGACTCTTAGGTTCCTGAAAGCAGCTACAGTTAATTCCATTGTGATTAGTTACTATGATTGCTTTTTGATAAATACACTTAATTACCGTCCTAGTTTGCCATAATAACATTTCTATATGGCATTAATCTCTGGCACTGTAGTTAGACCATAGTTGAAGGGAGAATTTTTATTTTGCTTCTACCAGTTGGCTTCTTCTTACTATTGCTGGGTTGGATGAGGCTTGGAGCAACCTAGTCTAGTGGAAGGTTCCCCTGCCCATGGCAAGGGGGGGTTGGAACTAAGTGATCGTTAAGGTCCTTTCCAAACCAAACCATTCTGTGATTATTGCAGAAAAACTCTGAAAATTCTAGTGGATTATTGCATTGTTTTTTTTTTTTCTTGTTTGTTTGCAGTATGTATTAATATTTGGCAAGTTGAATTCTGTTTGTGGAGGGCAATCTCTATTAATAAAGTTGGAGACAAGAGCTGACTTTGTCTTAAAACTAAAATGCTAATTAGTCTGCATTACTGTGAAGAAGAGGATAAAGGAAAATTGTGGGATAGTACAAAAAAGATGTAGTAAAGACATGTATTTTCAGTGACGAACTGGGTCATATCTTATAAGAACATAGGATTTAGGATAAAATGTTATCATGATATCAGGGAATATAGCTTACCATCTAGTCTGGCTGTTCAGGTTGATTTGTCGTAGTGCTACTAAATATAAATGTTTTCTTTTGCTGTTCAGCAAAGTGTGGGATGCTGTGTCAGGTGATGAACTAATTACATTGGCTCACAAGCACATTGTCAAAAGTGTGGATTTTACACAGGTAAGAAAAACTCATATACCATATCCACCAGGGAAGTAAGCTCTGGAGTATGTTTTGGTATTAGTTGCTCTTCTGCTTTTTATGTGTTTGCCTTAGTCGGCAAACAATTTGGTGTACTGCTCCTAGCTTTTAACATTGTAGATTAAATGTAAGAATTCTGTTAGAGGTTGTTACTGTAAAATTCACAGATGAGGGCTGGTATTGTGATTCAAAATAGAGTTGACCCTTTATAACTTCTGTTTCAGGATAGCAATTATCTGTTAACAGGTGGACAAGATAAACTGTTGCGTATCTACGACTTGAGCAAGCCAGAAGCTGGTGAGTGCTTTTTAGAACTGATTATTAGGGGGGTTTTCTTGAGTTAAGTAAAAGTTCTGAAATCACGAGCTACTTTCTGTTATGAATCACAAAAGACAGTTGAGGATTGTTTTACAAATGTAATATCCATATCCTTTTGCTGTAGTAAGATGATCTATATGTTTTAAGTTTACGTTTTTACAAGTGAATTAGAGTTTATAGTGGATTTCAAGGTTAGCATGTTTCAGCTCAACATACTCATTAACAGTAGGTCTAATTAAAATTTATCTTAAAGAAAAAAGACTCCACGTATTTGTGTTTAAATTCATTTTCATGCTGAACTACTGATGACTGATAGGAAGCTAGAGAACCCTGACTAGTAAAACTAGTGAAGCTTTTTAAATATAGATGATTAGATACCAAGTTTACACTTACCCTGTTCCTGGAATAAGATCTACAAATAAAATTATAAATGCTTGAAGTAATTTTACAGTTCCTAGTAAATGGAAATCCATATCACTTAAGAAACCTCCAAAACTGCTGCACAGAATCATAGAATCATAGAATAGTCAGGGTTGGAAAGGACCTTAAGATCATCTAGTTCCAACCCTCCTGCCATACCCAGGGACACCTCACACTAAACCGTGTCACCCAGGGCTATGTCCAACCTGGCCTTAAATACCTCCAGTGATGGAGCATTCGCAACCTCCCCGGGCAACCCATTCCAGTGCCTCACCACCCTTCCAGTACAGAATTTCTTCCTCAGATCC
>JASSUY010011294.1:0-27710 GCA_032466535.1 Forpus xanthops | reverse complement strand
ATAGGGATGCTGGGGAGGGACTCTTCATGAGGGACTGTAGTGATAGGACAAGGGGTAACAGGTTCAAACTTAAACAGAGGAAGTTTAGATTGGATCTGAGGAAGAAATTATTGTAAAGGTGGTGAGGCACTGGAATGGAAGTTGTGAATGCTCCACTGCTGGCGATGTTCAAGGCCAGCTTGGACATAGCCTTGGGTTTTATGGTTTAGTGTGAGGTGTCCTTGCCCCTAGCAGGGGGATTGGAACTATATGATCTTAAGATCCTTTCCAATCCTAGCTATTATATGATTCTCTGATTCTTTCCATTCTCTGGGAGAAGTCAGATGTGCAGATAACTGGATATTCAACACCTGTGTTTCAATTATCATTTGAAGAATCTGGTGATTCACTTAATGTTTCTCAAGTAGATGTCTTGATTAATTGCTATTGCAGGATATAGATATGTTTGCTTCCCCTTTTCTATCTATCTGAATTTGATTTCACAAAGCATTTCAGGTGAAAGTTTTCAGAGTCCTAATCATATGCTGCCGTTGTTGGCAAAATAGGTATACTTTACCTTATGCTATATGAAATGCCAAGAGAAAAACACATTATTGTCATTGTGGTGTAATTTTATTTTATTTTTTTATTTGTGAGGTTTTCCAGAACAGGCATATCTGAAAGCCATGATAGTTATATTCAGCAAGGATTTATCTATAACATTTAATTCCAAGATATACATTTATTGAGGGGTTTGTAGTGCGAAAACAGCACTGGGCACATATGACATCTCTGCTTTTTCTCCTGTCATCTACCCTTGAGTTATTCCACTTGCTTAAGCTTCAGGTCAACAAAACAAATTTCAAAGCAGAATCTGGTATCTGCTGAGACACTAACTTCATTGTCTGTCCTTAGGAAGTGCGTATTTTTTTATCTTTTTCTCCTAATGTGGTTGCTTGTCTGATTTTCTCCTATGGAGGAATCTTAATGCATGTTCAATGTCGTTGCATTTAAAGAATTTCTGCATGTCCTTATTTTCCATCAGCATGTTTTTTACCTCTGTGTGTATAATGCTAGGAAACAATTGCTAGTTTCATTTTACAGTGTGCAAAAGTTACCAGGTCCAGAAGGGGCAAAGTTTATCAGAGAAGTTTGATAAGATCAATAGACTCTCGTTGTAGAAAATAAAAAATATTTCAGCGTGTCTTCTGGAGCTTACAGTGTACTTTTATTTTACTGTTAAGTTTTGATAACACTATGGTGTGCTATGTGTGCTAGAGAGTGTCATTTATTATGAAATTGAGAATTTCCATCCCTTTTCATATTTGGTTTTGACGTAAAATTAGCAAAGTGCTGAAATGTCAGTGTTCCATTAAATTGGAACACTATTGGACAGAAATATTGGATGTTTTCAATCAAAAGAAAATATTTTTATATTCTGGGAATGGAAAAGTCTTTGCAAATTTCTGCAAACTAAAGAGAGTTATAGTCCTGGTTCTTACTCAATTTCATGGTTCCAAACTGCTGCTACAGTTCTCAAATTGAGCTACAGGATTCTCATAGAGTACCACATGGAAGAAATACATCCTAACAGATACAGTGCATTAGAGTTGGAGTCCTTTAGAAATCCCTGCCCTGCAAAAAGTAGGAGCTGGAACTAAAAAGTAAACAGGGCACTAGAATGGGTTGTCCAAGAAGTTGTGAATGCTCAATCCCTGGCAGTATTCAAGGCCAGGTTGGATGGAGTCTTGGGTAGCATGGTTTAGCTCAAGGTGTCCCTGCCCATGGCAGCAGTATTGAGACTAGATGATTTTTAGGTCCTTTCCAACCCTAACTATTCTATGATTCTAAGATTCTGTGTTTATACAGGGAAATATAGCGCAAAATATAAGTATCTTATTTTTCTGTGTTTTCAAGCACTCTTCAGTTGAGTGTTTCTACTAGGCACTCCTCTGTTTCTAGGTATGTGGAATGCTGTATTCTATGTATTAATTACTCCATTATACATAAGGGATCACAGGTTTTCCTTTATTTTGGGGAATACCACACTAGAAAGGTTAAAGTGGGTGTACGCTCTTTTATTCCACAAGTATGTTTTCTGAGTATGAACAGCAATAGTTCAGTACAGATTTTAGGGAGAAACACACTGTCACAGTGGCTCACTACAGAAAAACATAATGAGCAAATACTAATGAAATCATTTAAGGACAGATTGTCTAGAGTGCAGAGCTGGGTTTGCAGGCAGGCAGGGAAGTTGTCCAGGTTTACCACTGGCTAGATCTAGTGCTATAACTGTTTTGCGCAGGATGAGAAATAAGGCTTGAGGCTTACCCTTTTTTGAGGAACCTCCTGGGTTTCATGCTATCTTTGAACACAGCCAGTAGTTCCCAGAAAAGTACATGCAAAGTTCATAGAGTCAAAGAAACATTTAGGTAGGAAAAGACCTTTAAGATCATGGAATCTAAATGTATTTGGACTCTGCATACTGATTGACTGTGTTGGATGCTATACCTTTGCTAGTTTTGTTTTTTTTTTTTTTTCAGGAACAGGTCTTGGTTTAACTCTACCTACAATGGTGGCTGTCAGATTTAAGGTGGCAGGGAAGAGAGTGGGAGGAAAGGCAGGAGGATGGGACTAAATGAAGAGAAAGTTACATGTTTTTTACTGTTTCTCAGTGGATATCCTAGATAAAATATGGCATATCTGGTGCACCCAAAACATTCATCTGACACACAGAGTCTTTTACTTTGTTCAATTTTCTTTTTTTTTTTTTCCTCCCAAATAATTTTTTACTCTTCAGAAACACGAAAAAGAAGCTACATATGCCTCTAGTTTCCCGAGTGTATTTTGAATTCTTAAAAGGAAAGCATACATTTGGACACAAGAAACCACAGATGCCATTTCATTTTCTTTTTCAAACATACTCTGGTGAAAGGCCTTCTGACCTGTGAAAGATGTCTTCCTGAGAATATAATGAATTTTCTTTTAATTCTTCCCACTTCATTGAGATCAGTGTCTCTTCTGTTTATAGAGAGTAAGTTCTACCATCATACCTCCTTGAACTGAAGAACCAAATGCCTCCCCATCCCTTTTAACTTTTTCTTCTCCACCACCTGTTCATCATTTGCTTTGATGGGCAAATTTATCCATCAAAGCCAAGGATTAGAAGTACTTAGTATTGTAGTAGCATTGCAAACTGTTTTGTAGATGTGATTTTAGTGATAGGAAAAATCATCTGCTAAATTGCATTATATCAAGAGCAACTCAAGTGGAACTAGGAAATTTTGGGAATTAAAATGCATACAAAAAATTGGAATATAGACTTCACGTTTACTCTTAAACATGCAGAGCTTTGTCTATGTATCCATAGATAAGTATGTACACAATTTTGTTGCATGCATTAAAAGGTAACGATCTGATCTTTCACTACCTATACTGCTGTTTGCTCCACATCAGCAGCCTCATAACAGATTCATTGGCCCCTGAACTGCAGCTTGTGAAGAGCAAGAGAGAAATGCTTAAAGAGCTTTCTTTCTGTTTGATCCTAGTAATCAACCTTATTTCCTCTACAGAATTCCAATTATCCTATTAAACAATCAGTCAGGATGCTTATATTGATACAGGTGCCTTAATTGGTTAATTTATACTCATGCCAGCCCCAACTAAGAATTCATTTCCCTGAGGCCTCCTTAGATA
Source organism: Forpus xanthops (assembly GCA_032466535.1). NCBI lineage: Eukaryota > Metazoa > Chordata > Aves > Psittaciformes > Psittacidae > Forpus > Forpus xanthops. The sequence continues at coordinate 24,035 of JASSUY010011294.1, read as the reverse complement.
ACCACAGTTGTTTCTAAGCCATAATGGTAATTCCCAGCAGGCATGTTACTTGAGCACAATGTTAAGACCTACACACAAACACCCCCCACAACACACTAATCTGTGCTTAGCCATAAATATACATGCTGTTGATCTTTTCTACCTTATAATTTCTTACCTATTTAGTTTTAATTATAAGACTATGATTATGTAACACTGACCATATGCTTCTAAAACTAATTTTCAAGAAAAAAGTCCTAATAATATTGCTTTTTTTAGTAGCACTCCAAAGCAATTAAACACTTATTAGATGCCAGCAAATTCAGCTGCAGTCTATCACTTACACATTTATTTGCGTGTGCTGTTTGGTGAATGTCATCGTTTCATTATTGACTTATGAGGATAGAAATAATAGATGGATTATTTACTGAACTGTCTTTAACTCTGCATCAACCAAAATAGCTAATTAAATGTGTAACAACCTTCACTGGCATAAGCTGTGAGATTTTAAAATCAAGGTGAAAAAAAGGACGAGCGCTAGTCTGAAGCAGTAGTCTGTGCTTTATAAGACTCGTGCTCACCATGGCAAGAAATACTGGATATCTAGTCTTGTAAATCATCAGGAAACTACCTAGAACTACAGGTAAATTTTAAAAAAATATTTCCCAGGAAATCAGTTTTTCCAGACCAGACACATCTGCTAGTGCACTACCATGATTATTATTTTTTCCAGACTTACATCAGATGAATGTCATGAGCAGGATCTTCTGCTACAGTCCCTAGAATGAATTTTCCAAAGGAACTATAGAAGTAAGTGCCCTACTCAATAAACTGTAAAAGTTTTTCCCTAACTTAATTTCCAGTTTAACTTACTTCATCTATTTAATTTCTTTCAATCTGCTGATGTAAATTAAGAACCCACCTTCTCTCCTCCTTATTCTGCTATATTAGCTGACAGCCTGCAGGCAGAAACATTTGTTGAAGTAGGCAATGTCATCTTCAGTTCATAGTCATAGTACTGTACTTGCCAAAGGCAGCAGTTGGTAGAGAGCAAGCCACTGAACCTTCATCTTTTGAACTGCAGACTGACATCCACGATGTGGAATGATTCTGCTTTTCTGTTCATTGGAATGTATCTGTTTATCCTTTTAGAAGATACATTCAGTTCATATAAAATAAATTAGACCAACAATTTCTGCCAATGGTTGCATGCAATACCTATTTTGCATTCTCTCTGTTGCTGGTCACGTGGTGGATTGAAACTGGATGGACACCAGGTGCCCACCAAAGCCGCTTTATCACTTTGCTTTTCAGCTGGACAAGGGAAGGGAAAATAAAGCTTATGGGTCTTCATAAGGATGGGGATAGGTCATTCACCAACTACTGTCACAGGCAAAACAGTATTGACTGGAGAAACTTGTTTAATTTATTGCAAATCAAATCAAAGTAGGGTAGTAAGAAATAAAAACTTATCTTAAAACATCTTCCCTCCACCCTTCCAGTCTTTCCAGGGTCAACTTTACCCCTGAATTCTCTACCTCCTCACTCCCAGTGGTGCAGGAGAACAGGGAATGGGAATTGGGGTCAGTTCATCACACATTGTCTCTGCTGCTCTTTCGTTCTCAGGGGAGGACTTCTCACACTCTTTCCCTTCTCCAGCGTGGGGTCCCTCCCACGGGAAACAGTCCTCTGCTAACTTCTCCAGTGTGAATCCTTCCTACATGCTGCAGCTCTTCATGAATTGCTTCACTGTGGGTCCCTTCCATGGGGTGCAGTCTTTCAGGAGCAGACTGGTCCAGCGTGGGTCCCTTCCATGGGGTCGCAAGTCATCCAGCAAATCTGCTCCAGCATGGGCTCCTCTTTCTATGCTGCCACAGGTCTTGCCAGGAGCCTACTCCAGAGCAGGTTTCCCATGGTCATAGCCTCTTTCAGGCATCCCCCTGCTCTGGCATGGGGTCCTCCATGGAATGGAGGTGGAAATTTGCTCCACCATGATTCGGAGAAAGCTCCAGGAACAAACTTGCCAATGAAGTTTTCTAGTTGATAAGCAGGTATTCCTTATTGCTGGGAGACATGGGGGATAACTCCTCCTAAGATGTCCCTGTATTGCTACACAAGCAGTCCTTATATAGCTACCAAGCACACACAAATATTCATGAGGCTACGTATGAATTGCATCATTTTCCCAAAAGTTCCTCGCATGCGTACAAAAAAATGTTGTGGGGGTCTGTGGGGTCATTTACTTCTTCCAGCAATCTTCATCACTGCCTTTGAAGTATGTGCAGTAGATGCTTATACCAGCTTAATTGGTTCGTTAACATCACAGACATAACAGTCATCCTGTCCTCCTACTTATCAGCTAGTTTAACTGCAGCCCATCCTGGGCCCCTGCCTTTCCAGATGCTCCCTACCTTTGTAGCCTGTTTCTCTTGCACTCATTTTGTACTAACGTCATAAAGGCCTAAACTATGTCAACTACAGCAGTTTATCTTGTACAAAGATTCTCAGTATGTTCTCTAGCTGCATCTCAGTAATTTTCCATTACTACTGTTACAAAGCCATCAAACTTAACATGACTTAAAATTGATTCTAAAGGTTTACATTTTCATTTTGTAATTTTTTAAGCCCCCTTGTTTCAACCATGGATCTCCACTGTGCATGAGGACAGCCTGCTGCACCATGGGCTGCACCATGGGCTGCACCATGGGCTGCTCCAGTGCCTGGGGCACTTCCTCCCCTACTTCTGCACTCTACTGGGTGTCTGCAGAGTTGTTTCTCACATACTCTCACTTCTCTCTCTGGCTGCAATTGCTCCTGTGCGATAATATTTTCCCCTTAAATATGTTGTCAGAAAGACACGACCACCATCACTGATGGGCTTGGTGGCTGGCGTTGTCTCTATTTGACATAAGGGAAGCTTCTAGTACTTTCTCACAGAAGTCACCCCTGTAGCGTCTTTGGTACCAAAACCTTGCCATGCAAAACCAATGCAGCTTAAGTGTATGACCTGATGCCACCTTGAAATATATTAAGAACTTCATATGCATATATTTTTAAAATTATACAAAAAGTAATGTAGTGTGACTGGAAACCCCCTATTCACTCAAACAAGACAATGGTATCTGCAGGTGATACATTCCAGCAAAGCATCTTTTTATACACACAAGCTAATGAGGAAAATTTGGCAGTGGCTTAGTCACCATTCAGCTGAATCACAGTCTTTTAAAAAATAGCATGGTTGCAAGGAGGGCTGTTCATCTCCTCTATAGTAAATTAGATTAAATGCAATGAAACAGGTACTCTGCAGAGATATATTTTGGGACAGGAAATAATTTCTTTATTCTCCTTGTGGGTATTGGCTAATATTTTATATTGCTCAAGTAACATCTTTGATAGACAAGAGTGCCACTTGCTGCTGTGTAGCAGTATGAATAATGCCACTTTCAAATGTGCCATCTTCAGGGACACTGTTTCTGGAAATTATCAAAACCAGTGAGGATTCTCTTCCCAGGCATAAGTGAACTGTATGGAGCGAATTCCTGTTGACAAAATACATGAACTGCACAAGAGAATATGACACCTGCCTTAGTAAAGGACCACCTAAGGTGGTGACTTAGTCTCCAGGCTAAGTTATCCTTTTGACTAGGCTCCCCAAAGACAGCAGCTGAAGCATCCAGTCTTGAATGCAAAGCAGTTCCTAGAGGATGCAAATACATTTTGTAATTCTGCTTCCTAAGAAACTCAGCCAAGATCTGTTCCTTTTTTCCAGCATATCCATGGAGATGTTAATTCTGTAATTCTGCAGATGTATGCAGTTGTATCTAGCATTTTGATTCCTTACATACAGTGTGTACCTTTAATGTCTTTTACTGAAAATGTGTTAAGAAAGAAGGAAAACAAGTAGAACCAGCCTGGGTTACTTGATGACCTATCCAAGCTTGCATTTCAAAGTCAAAATGCAGCAATTCTGAGAGTCAGAGTCAAGTAAATTCCAACAGGTTCAGCATATTCACCAGGAATGTCTGATTTTGTGAATTATTATCCGTTCTCATTGATTATGTTTGAGAATGTAAAAAAATATGTCCAAAAGTTTCTCCTATCTCTGGCACTTTTCCAAGTTTCTTCCCTGGTTTCTCTGTTATCTTTAAAAATATGAATGCAGACTGAAGGTTTTTCCCCTCAGGTGGGAGACTTCTTGGATCTCTCTGCTTTGTCTGAACAATGCTTTCATAAAAAATGATGAAATTTAATTTTGGCTCAACTCTAAAGATGCCTTTTTTTTTTTTTTCTTTTCTTTTTTTCTTTTATATCCACCTTAATTTTCTACTTTTTTATGTTTCTACTGTCAGGAGCAACTCCTCCAGATATCATGAGCTGTCTTTGTGGCATCATAGGCTTGAATTACTGACCTTGCAATGACAGTGTTCATGAGATTTCCAGATGAGTTTCATTCCATCAGGGAACTGGTTGCTGTGAAAGATCCCAAACATTTGAATCTTCACTGACAGCAGCTTCAAGCCTTGAAGTTTGCTCATCAACTGCAAAGATTCCCATTATAGCATCTACAATGAGGAAGAAACACCCAGGTTGTTCTAGGAATGTGATTTTATTCAGCTTGCAAAAGCCACTGAAACAATTTTATACTTCCACATAAATGTTATCACTAAATATTTTCTGTCAGAATAGGAATAAATCCAATATGGTTATGCACTTTTGAAATAAGAAGGGGATATCCTTTAATACTAAGAAAGGATACCCACAAGTCAGAAAAGATTTTCCACATTGTCATGGGTTCGGCAGCTGCTGAACCCATGACACACATTTAAACTACTTTTTTTCCAGACTGAAAGTTCTTTGTAAAGAAGTCTGTGCTGGAAAATAGTGGGAAATCTGAAAGGAAGAAGAGGGTAACCTTAAACTAATCCTATTCTTTGTTTTTCTTGGGTTTAGGCTGGGTCTGCCCCAAGGTATATGCATTATAAGCTGACAGGGCAGGGGAAATATCATGCTACTGTGGCAGCTGGACAAGGAATACCAGCGAGGGAGAACTTGGCAGCAGTGTGATTGAGAGGGACGCTGTTGCAATGCTAGGGTGCACTGTTGTTTCCTGAACAACATGTAACAACTTTCAGGCCCTGGATACTTTTAAACACTTCCATTGAGAGGAAAAGACACATATTTTTTATTCAGCTGTGTTTTAATGGTTCGATTAGCACTTGCCAAATTTCATACATCGTTCATTTCAAATACTCGCATTCCACACTAATGACTCTTTTACAGTTCCTGCAACAAACATTGGGTATCGTTGCAAGTTACTCCGTTGGTGATCATGCTCCTGCGCTTTTTTGCCATGGGTCTCCCTGTAACCACTTGAGTGCTGCTCAGTGGGGTGGGCCAGGCATCCTTCAGAGTGATCTGCACAGCCCCTCTGGCCCGGGCTGGGGTGTCCTGCCCTGTTTCCTGCTGGCCTGGGTCTTGGGGGGCTTTCCTGTGGGCCTGAGTCAGGGTCAGCCCCTCAAGTCCCCTTGGAGCGCAGCATGGTGAAGTCTTTCCTGTCATGTTAGCTGCAGTGGCCAATCATAAGGACTGGGCAGGAATGCTAACTGTCCTGTAGCTCAAAGAGCAGCTCTGAGGACTTCATTGGGGCTGTGGGCAAGTAAAGTGAGAGCATTACCTTAGGAAGAGGTTACACTGGCAGCCGTCAATTAAGGAGAAAAAACAAGGAAATAAGTCCTAGTAGACTGCGTGAAACCTGTGTGTCACCCCTTCTTCTGCCAAAAACGCCTGTGAAAGCTCACAGTTTATTAAAAATACCTGTCAGAACCGGAATGACAAGTTGTGCTTTTCATAGCCCTCCTCTAACGCAGCTGTCAGAAACAAACTCCCAACCCATGTGGCTTATGTTTCATTGCAGAGGGACTTGCTGAGAGTACTTTTTGGTGATTTCTGAAAATTCTTATAATATGAGCTCACTAAAGACATGTTAGTTTACATACTTTCATCAACTGCTGCTTGCCTTGGATGGACAGAGAACTGCTTTAAAATGTAGGTGGTGAAAATTTCTCATGAACTGGGACATCAGACATACATGTAGATTGACAAAATAACAAAGTGCAACTGTTCTAGGAGAAAAAAAAAAGAACAGGATGCTCACTTATAAGCCTAAATATAGATGTAGATGTAGAAACTTATCTCTGTGAACTTGAGTTTTTCTATTGTTCTATGCAAGACAGCAAATGCCATCACCTTAAATAATTTCCACACACACCCTCCCCCTTCTTTTTCTTTTTTCCTCTTGATGAGGAGAAAATAAGTATGAGCAAAACAAATGCAATCAGAGATGTTGGTCAGTAGGAGAGGGAGAGGGGTGGCCATGAGGGGTGAAAAGAGATCGTGAAGGGAGAGCAGGGACAGCCAAGAGGGAAGATCACAAGGGGTGAGGTAGGGTGGCCATGAGGAGTGAGGGGAGATTGTGAGGTGACAGGAGAAGCATCCATGAGGGGTGAGGGGAGATCATGAGGGAAGAGGAGGGGCAGTCATGAGGGAAAATCATGAGGGGAGAGGTGGGGTGGTCATGAGAGGGAATTGTGAAAGCACAGGAGGGGCAGCCTTGAGGGGTTAGAAGGATTTGTGAAGGGATTTTAGGAGTGGCCTTAAGGGGTGAGGGGATATCCTGAGGGGAAAGGGGGGGTAGTCAAGAGGCAGCCATGAAGGGTGAGGCAATAGCATGAGGGGAGAGCAGGGGCAGCTGTGAGAGAAGAGCATGAGTGGAGAGGTGGGGTGGTTACGAGGGGAGATCATGAGGGGAGAAATGGGGAAGCCATGAGGGGAAATTGTGAGTTGACAGGAGGGGTGGCCAGGAGAGGAGAGGGGAGATCATGAGGGAAGAGCAGGGGTGGCTATGAGGAAAGATCATGAGAAGTGGAACGGTCTAGAGGAGAGAGAAGAGATCATGAGGGGACAGGAAGGATAGCCATAACAGGTGAGCGGAGGTTGTGAGGGGACAAGAGAGGCACCCATGAGGGAAGATCATGAGGAAAGAGGTGGGGCAGCCATGAGGGGAAATTGTGATGGAACAGGAGGGGTGTCCATGTGAGATGAGAAGAGATCGTGAGGGGAGAAGAAGGACAGCCATGAGGGAAGATTGTGAGGGTAGAGGTGGGGCAGCCATGAGGGGAAATTGTGAGGGGACAGGAGGCGTGGCCATGCAGGGTGAGGGTAGATTGTAGAGTGAGAGCAGGGGCGGTCATGAGCAATGATGTGTCGCCATGAGGGGAGATCTTGAGAGGAGACGAAATGTGTCCATGAAGGGTAGGGGCAGCAGCTATACAGTGTGGGCCACTATGGGGGGCAAATGAGGGGTAGCCATGAGTGAAGATCATGAAAGGCAGCCAGGAGAGGGGATCAATTTGCCCTCGGTGGCATTTACTGGTGGGCTTGATAGTCCTGGAATAACGGTTGGGCTTGTTAATCATAGAATCATAGAATAGTTAGGGTTGGAAAGGACCTTAACATCATCAAGTTCCAACCCCCCTCCCATGGGCAGGGACATCTCACACTAAACCATGCCACTCAAGGCTATATCCCAGCCGGCCTTGAGCACTGCCAGCTATGGAGCATTCACTACTGCCCTGGTGAACCCATTCTAGCACCTCATCACCCTCCCAGTAAAGAATTTCTTCCTCATATGCAATCTAAACTTCCCCTCTTTAAGTTTGAACCCATTATCCCTTGTCTTATCACTACAGTCCCTTATGAAGAAACCCTCCCCAGCATCCCTATAGGCCCCTTTCAGATACTAGAAGGATGCTATGAGGTCTCCATGCAGCCTTTTCTTCTCCAGGCTGAACAGCCCCAACTCTCTCATCCTATCTTCATAGGGGAGGTGCTCCAGTCCCCAGATCATCCTCGTGGCCCTCCTCTGGACTTTTTCCAACAGTTCCATGTTTTATGTTGAGGACACCAGAACTGCACGCAATACTCCAAGTGAGGTCTCATGAGAGCAGAGGGGCAGGATCACGTCCTTCAACCTGCTGGTCACACTCCTTTGGATGCAGCCCAGGATACGTTTGACTTTCTGGGCTCCATGCGCACACTGCTGGCTCATGTTCATTTTTTCATTGACCAACACCCCCGAGTCCATAATCTTATAGGTCTTTTCCACCGTAGTTGATTCTGAATCTATGATTCCATATTGTGCATTATTTGAAATATCTCATCATCACATGTGCCATAAATTATTAGCTTTAGATGTATGTTTTAACAACAGCGGGATTATTGACAGAATATGATGTGGAATAATCACTTCCTGTGTTCATGAATCTTGAGTACTCCATAAGCTTTCAAATTCCTCAGGGATGGGAACTACACAGAAAACTCCCTGGGCAATTTATTATTCATTTGTTTTGCATGAGGAAACAATAATCTGCAGACTCAGATTGATTCAGTGTTTGAAATGGAAAACTGAGAAAGCCTTTCCTTCTGCTGGAAGTGAATAACATATGAAAAGCTTCCTGGAAGACTGCTCATCCTTTCTACGTGTTCTGAGCAATGTGGGTTTAAGGGTTTGAACCAGCACTGGGGGACAGCCACTACAGCAGAATTATCAAAACACTGCTCTCCACAGTTGTCCAAATACGATCTCAATAGAAATGTCACAAATAAAATTAAAATAGGCTTGGGAAGGTCTGAGCAGACCAACATTCACCTTCTGAGGCCATGAAAAGGAATTGTATTGCTCTCACCAAACCCAAGCTGGAAGGAAGATGTAATGCTTGTCCAGCTGGCTGATATGAAGTAAGAGTGTCCTCCCTGAGATGTCTTCCAGCGCAGTCATTAAGTTGTAGAAGACCCTCACTTACTAGCTCAGGGTCATCCCCACCAAGGCAGCTCGTTAGGTGTCTGTCTGTGTCCTGCATTCAGCAGTAGCAGTCATTTCCCCCCTTAGTAGCTGGTGCTGTTCTGTGGTTTTGATTTTCAGCCTGGGAACAGCACTGATAACACCAGTGTTTTTAATTGTTGCTCAGTGATGTTTACTCTGACCAAGGACTCTCTGAGTCTCATGCTCTGCCAGGGAGGAGGGGAAGCTGGGAGGAAGCAGAGTCAGGGCACCTGACCCAGACTGACCAAAGAGGTATTCCATACCACAGCACATTAGGCCTAATATATAAACTGGGGACAGTTATCCGGAAGGGTTAGATCACTGCTTAGTCAGGCTGGGTATCAGTCAGTGGGTTTTGAGTAGTTGTATTCTCTTCTCTTGTAATTTCCCTTGTCATTATTATTATTGGTAGTAGCAGCAGTGGTTTGTGTTATACATTAGTTACTGGACTGTTCTTATCTCAACCCATGCAAGTTACATTCTTTCAATTCTCCTTCCCATCTCTCTGGGAGCAGGGGGAGGAAAAAAGTCGGGGGAGTGAGCGAGTGGCTACGTGGTTCTGAGTTACCAGCTGGGTTTAAACCATGACTGACTACCATGTGTTTCAAGGGGAACTTAACACCTAAACCAGCACAGTTGTCCTGGGCTTCAGCAGGTTTAAGGTTTTGCTTGTGTCTAATAAGGATCTTGAATGCAGTGGTTTTGTAAATGGCTATAAAATACTGCAAATAACCAGCCCTGTGCTCAGAAGGTATTTCAGAAGATGCACATAAGGAAAGCACTGATGTTTTGAGACTGAATTAGTAATGGTCTCTGGAGCAAAACAATTTATTATTCATAAAACTTTTTCCTGTGCAAAATATTATGAAAATATACATAAAGAAAGGTTTCTGGTGGGTATAATTCCCACTTCAACTGAGACTTTAGATAGTACAAAAGGCAAAGATTAGACTGTCCAGATTCTGACAAAATGGTTTAATTATTTCTGAGTCTGTCTGAATAGCCATATAACAGATTTATCTGCCAGCTAGCCTTCTATGAAGAAAGTTTTGATGGTAGACTAAGTTTTCTACACACTCTGCATAAAAACAGAGGGGAAACAACTCACAGTTTGATCTGCCTTTTGTAAATCAGGGCATCTGTATGATGAAAGCAGAGCATCATTCTAGAGTTCTGATGTTTTAGTTAAGAGCTTGTTAAACAGAACTAATATGATTGGTTAATTTCAGATGCTAATAAGAAAAAGTGAGAACTTTTGAATTGCTGAAATTTATCTTCAAAGATGGGGGTGCTGAGCTTGCTTGCACTTTCTGCTCAAGGTAGACCATCCTGTGGTTCTAGCAGGGCCACACACATGTTCTTTGGTACAGAAATCAGTGTTCAGAGGTGGAAGCTCTTTCCCCAGTGGCAAGGCACACAAGACCTAGAAGTGAGAAATGTTCTCAGTCTTCTCCTAAGAAACTCCTTTTATCTGTCTCCCCAAGGTGACCAGCATTATCAGCTGGTTTGAAAGCCCATTTGTGTCAGAGCACTACAAAAGGAACAAAACATGACTGAGAAATACATGCAGTACAGTGCTTTTCAGAGCTTACTATTAGACTGGAAATAATGTTGGATTTGATCCTCCATGACAGCTGTTTTCAAAGTCAGACAGAATGGACATTGCTATTTTACCTGTCAATGCAACCTTGTTTGCAAAATCAAGGAAACATTTAAATGTATTGACACTGTAGATTGTAGCTCTATTTCCAGCCCTTTTCTGACTCAGCAAAAAAATCTTCCAGTATCTAACAGATTTTCACAGAATATGACATTGTCTTTGCTGTATACAAGGAGAGTCAGGTATTAGGATTGTCATGGGTTCAGCAGCAGCAGCAGTCATTTTTCTCCTTGGTAGCTGCTGCAGCACTGTGTTTTAGATTTTGGGCCTGGGAACAGTGCTGGTAACATCAGTGTTTTTGGTTACTGCTTGATAATGTTTAGGCTGGCCAAGGACTTTCTGAGTCTCATGCTCTGCCAGGGAGGAAGGGAGGCTACAGGATACCTGATCCAAACTGACCAAAGAGGTATTCCATACCACAGCACATCATGCCCAGGATGAAAAACATGAAGGGCAGAGACACGGAAGGGTGGGGGTGCACTGCTTGGTCAGGCTGGGTATAGGTGGTGAGCAATTGTATTCTCTTTTCTTGTATTTCTCTTGTCATTGTTATTATTGACGGTAGCAGTAAGGGTTTGTGTTATACTTTAGTTACTGGACGTTCTTATCTCAACCTGTGGAAATGTGAACCCATTACATGCATTCTTTTGATTCTCCTCCCCATCCTCCCGGGACTGGGAGAAGAAAGAGGTGGGAGTGAGTGAGCGAAACTGCGTGAGGGACTTAAACCATGACAAGGATAGAGCAAATTTCCTGACATTCACTTGATTTGTGTAGTGGGCCCCAGCAGAAGATGGGGTAACTGTGTGTTAAATAACCTGAGCCCATCCCATAACTATCCTTATTTCGTTTCTGTGGAGATATATAGGAGTATAGCACTCAGCCAACTTGGTGACTCCTGGACCAGCTTAACTGATAAATAGAGATGTCTGTGTGTGGGTCCCACACAGTACATGTGGACAACTGCATCTACATTCTTTGTCTTATCTTGAGATGAAGCAGCATCCCTTCATTAACATTCCTTTACCTGGCAGCAGAATTCATAAACAGAAAATCCTGTGAAAGCCCTGCATCACAATGACAATCTGGCCACATACAGGGTCCCATCCAGTGCTGGGATAGTTGGAGTTCCCAGCATCAGCAAGTGGATAACATTGCCTTTACCTTTTCTATTGGATCTGTTAGCATCAGAAGTGCTATCATCTTCTCTATTACCATTATCACCTTTTAAGGTACTTCTGTTCTTTATACAATAAGGTACTTATGCCTTTCTTATTCGGATCCCAACAGAACTTGCACCTCCCTCGTGCAAAACAAACTCTTGGGAGATCCTTCTGTTTTCAGCATCATCTTGATTTCGTAAAAAATTCACTGGTGCGCTGTACGTTGTGGTGGCAGAGCATTCTTTGCTACTGATTTTCTGAACTTCTAGAGGTTGCTGGTAAATCCTTTGTCAGCTTCCTTCACTGGCTCAGAATGATTTTTCTTGCGGTTTCTATGCTGAGTTGACTTACCTTTGCCTATTTCCCTTCACTGTTTGGGAATTGATCCAAATTGTTTTCTTATGCAGAAAAGGCAGACATTTTACAACTCCTTGAAGTAAGTGTGATCTGCTAATCTGCCCAGCTTGTTAGCAGTGACAAAACTTTCAGTCCCTGGGTGGTTAGGAGGAGTAGGTTGCACATGCTCTGAAATCTTACCTATTTGCTTATTCTGCTTAAATTTGATTAGATTAGTTCTGGCTAAGGTACATGAGACATCGTTCCAACAGATGATTAAGAACCAGTCACAAATGGCTAAGGTGCCCAGAGCCTCAGCTGCCCCCCTTTTCCTGGTCTGTATGTATGTTCCCACAGCTCTATGAGGTATACAGGAGGCTCTGTGCCAGGTAAGGAGGCATGAATCCAGTAGGGATTCCTTCAACCAGGATATACCTTCAGGCGAGGTATGCTTTTGTTGTTTTGCTGACCAGGTCAAATTAGCTGAAAAAGAGCCTGGTTTGAATGTGCAGCAGTAGCAAAACAAGTAGTCAAAGACAGGGAGAGAGGACACTCCTTGGATAATTAGGGCAGGTATGGTCGTTGTATCCTCTTGTTAATGAAACTATCAGTGCTGTAAATGACAAAAGGAAAAACAGTCTCAGGCAGAGCAGCAGGAAACTGGAGGAAAAACACTTCTTAAAACTTTTCCTGCTATCTCAGTAGATGTCTTTGATCCTTTCACAGAAACCAATGGGAGAAAGAAATGACAACCGGGAGGCAGAAATAAGAGAAATGGGCAGGGACTAATTTCTTTCAAAAACTGCTGCATCCAAATATGAGAGAAGATCCTTAACAAAAGAGATGTTCCATCAAAGGAAAACCAGTGTGAGATCATAAAACAAAACAAGGAAAATGTCTTAATAGAAGATTAATAGAAACGTAAATATTCTCAGATTTGCTAGAGAAGCAAAGGAAAGAGTCTCATTCATCAGATGAAACACTCAAAGGAAAATATAGTACTTAATAATCTTGAAAGAATGGTAACTGCAGTTATATCAGTACAAGAGAGCTAACTCCAAGTTAAAGCTCTTCTATTCATTCTTTCTCCCACCTTGCTCTACTGTTGATATCACATGTTTGCTAGCTACCATTGATAAAATAGATGTTTGGAGACTTTGCCAGTACTGGTGATATATTGAGACTTCGGTTCACAAAGGGTGAAGTCCACGCCACTGAAGAATGCCCCCTGAATTCTGTGTTTAGACAACCCTACAGCTCACATGAATCAGAAGCAGCAACACAGTTTTAAGGAAGAATAGGCATAGTAGAAGCAGCCATGGGATCACACAGCTTAGGGTGGGTTTACATCCAGTCAGTGTTTATCAAGCAGCTTCCTCAAAAACAGCCCAGGGGCTGAGTTCCCCAATACCCCTGGTGTTTCACAAGTATAACAAATACATTACACTGAGAGTCACTGAGGTGGAGTATAGCTGTATAGTATAGCTGAGCCAGAGTCAGAATTGACATCTTGTGCTTCTCACGTCAGTGATCTCTGACTTGAAGAAAAAATTGGACCATGAATAATAAGGGATCTGAAGAGTTGGTGATTCCCTGAAAAGTCCATGGTCTAAGATACTGACAGTCTGCCATTGATTTTATCACAGTTGTCACTGAAGGGCAAGATATGAACAAGCCCACAAAGTGTTGTTGATTTTTAAAGGTCATCATAATTACATTTCAAAGTCACTATGAGTGTAATCTTCTGGATTTTCACAGGAATTTTACCAGAAAGGGATAAATAAAAACTCTGGATTACCTGCTCTTAATATAAAATACTTATGAACTAGTATTCTGAGTACAGGTTAAATTAGTATATCAGTGGCCCAAGCTTAACTACAAATTCTTTTTTGCATTTCCAATTTTTAATTAGCTTGAACTTCTAAACATTTTTCATCAATGTCATAGTGTCAGATAAATTTGTTCTTATGCTTGTAAATCACATGGGCTTGTAGTTCGTCATCTGTATTGATCAAAGTGAGAGAAGTCTGAGAGCTAACAAGTGTTTCTGAAAATAATGTTTTCTTTTTATTCCTAGTCTGAGCCAATGATAGGTTTTACCTTGCTGTCCTGCTGATCTTTTCAAAATCAACAAAATGTCATTCAACTGGTTAAAAAATGCTATTCATTGTATATATTAATACAGATAATACAATTTGGGTTTTATTTGACACAAAACAAATTTAACAAAAAAGCTAATTATTCTCAATACAAATGAGATATAGTATGCTCATGGTACCACAACTCACAGAAGAAATGGAAGATTACAAACTAAGAAAAGTCAGAGCCCATGGGAGATCTGTAAATCCCTGAGCTTGAGATTGTTAAATGGAGTAACTTATCCTTTAGGTGAGTCTTCCCATCTCTGACAGCAGCTGTCTTAGTTGTTATTCCTCTGCCCCCTACTATACATAGCTCACAGGTATTACCCCAACTGCCTTTTTTGCAAGCGTCATGTTAACATAATACTTAGATCTTTTCCCTTTCTATGTCTTGTTCTGTTGAATTACTCAGTCAAAAACATTTATTAATCAGCCATATTTTCTACATTTTGCTCCACAGATTTAAACATTAATTTTCATTTAAATCACCATCTCTTTGAAGAGTAACACAAATAGTTCAAATATGCTCAAATTTAGGTATGTAACCCAGATGATCTATTCGATATTTCTACACTCTTTCTATCTTGAAGCAGACTTGAAGCAGAATCATTAACATCATCTTCTAAAATACAGGAAAAATAGGAATAGATAATGAGTCTAAAATGAAATAAACCACTAAATCTCCCATACTGAGAAATCCCTCACTTTCTATAGAAAGTTTTGTAGCTCCTTTGGCACAGGATAATTGAGCTTAAAACTTGAGCTTCTCTTGCTTTCATTGCATTGTGCAGAATATCTGCTCTTTGCAGTTTTAGAACTGCTTTCTGTAAAGGTAAGAAAAAAATTGTTCATCTTCGTATGTCCATGCATTAAATAAATCCCTGGCACTGAGACTGAGGTACGGAAAAATAATATATAAACTTACATTGTGCAGCTGAAAGGACCACTCTAGTGCAGTCACTATGTTTCTTTACGATTCTTTAAGACCTTTGCAACTTCCTTAAGTCTTCACTGTCTTGCATATATAGCACTTTGTCAGTAGAATAACTGATGACAAGCCCTTCTAGGGCTGTCCTGACTTAAGCTAGCAAAAAAATCGCTGTATCTCTGGGTAAGGAGAAATTCAACATTCCCTGAAATACATTTTTCTATAGCCTTCTAATTTTCAGCAGACGTAATTTCAAAGTACACTAAAACTCAAAGTAGAGGACCATTTAGCCAGATAGCTGACTGAAACACAAGCATTGCTTTTTAGAATAAGCTGCATGGACTTACTGCCTTCCTTTTTTTATCCTCATGAACTTGTATCACCATGCAGAGGATGAAAAGTGGAATTCTTAGAAAAACAAAAATATTTTGCTGTTTGCTTTTTTTTTTTTTTTTCCAAACACAGGATTTTTAGGAAAACATGCAGTAGTTGAACATGCTATAGAATTTCCTAGAACACTGTATTTATGTTTCCCAAATACGATTCCTTCTTGATTCCTTCTTGTCCTGCAACATTTCCTTGTGACTCTATGCCACAGAACATACATGTCAAAAGATTTGATCTTAGCCTGGTTTACTGAAGAGAAAGTTTTATGCCATGGTGGTTTATATGCACATGTGTCCTTCCCATCCGTAGTAACTTTGAAACCTCCAATTGCTCAGTGACATCAGGCAGAGCAGCAGAGTATTCACAGAGTTCAATTGTGACAAACATCCTGAAGGTATATTTGAAAGAGACCTGTTTTGAAGGGGAGAACTTCAGAGGTTTACCAAAGCTGGAAAATGTGGAGAAAGGGTGGTCAGGCACTCCAGTGCATGTCTCCTCCTTTATATCTTGTTCTCTGCCTATCCCCTCCTCCACTTGTTGATCTTGTGCCTAATAAGTGATAGTAAGTCTAATAAACTCACACTTCAGCCTTGACATAACACAACTGAAATCTTTTACCACCACAAGATACAAAGTAATTGAAACCCCAGCTTTTTGGCATCTGACTGGAGACATGGGGTCTTCAGAGTGCCTCAGCAAATTTAATGCGTCTGGTGCTCCACTGACCAAACCTTTATTTTATACGTAGTAACTCAAATCTTAAAAAACAAACTTTTCAGAGATGTTCAACTGTAAAGACTGCAATTTGTAAATGGTAACATCCATATTCCTTTGAGAAAGCTCTTAATGGCATCAGGCAATCCAACTCCTGTGTTTTTTTCCAAACCATATGGGAAAAAATTGCCTTGTCTTGCCTTACAGGTACTTATTTTGTAGGGTTTTGATTGTTTGATTTTGTCTTGGCCTTTCTGTGTTTATGGCATTTTCTTTAATCCTCCTTAGATTTAGGATTAAAACTCAATATCCACACTAGGTAAAGAAGTTTGCTGAATTAATCCAATGTTGGTTGGATCCTTGATGTAGGTTCTATTTTGTTATTGCATGCTTAGGAATTATTGAAACTTCAGTGGAGACTTAATGAGAAGCTGTAAGTCCACTGATTAATTAATATATTGTAGTCTCTTTCACTTGGTTTACATTGTATACCACTGCCTGGAGGGAAAAATCTCTTAGGCTGTCTTGCAGCAGCCTCATTATTCACAGAAATGGGTAAACGTCTTCAAATAAAATCTTTTCATTGATCTTAAAAGAGAAATTTTAACTTTGAGCTCTTTAGTTTTATAAGTGTCTTTTTGTGTTATTGTTGTAGCACCAAGACCCTGAGGTCTACTCTAAGAAGTCATACCACTTTGTGCTATGCATCATTAGGACTTGCAGTTCAAATATGTTTGGATCAGGAACTACACAGAAGTGAAACTCTAAACCAGCAAATATTGAAGTTTAAGTGGATGAGGTTCCTCCCTAGCAATCACTTCAGAGACAAAGCACACAGTGTCATTTTAATTCTGGAGGCAGCAGCTTTCAGATACATTTCACAAAACCCACAATTTAAATTTATAACCTACATCACTAGAGTTCAGATCCATAGAAACTTCTACAGGCCCAGTTGTCTTGGATTCAGCAGCAGCAGTTATTTTTCTTCTTCTTAGTAGCTGGTGCAGCACTGTCTTTTTGACTTTTGGCCCAGGAACAGCACTGATAACACCAGTGGTTTTAGTTGTTGCTCAGTAGCGTTTAGTCTGACCAAGGACTTTCTGAGCCTCATGCTCTGCCAGGGAGGAGGGGAAGCCAAGAGGAAGCAGAGGCAGGACACATGACCCAAACTAACCAAAGAGGTAGTCCATACCACAGCACATCATGCCCAGTAGATAAACTGGAGGCAGTGACCTGGAAGGGTTAAATAACTGCTTGGTTAGGCTGGGTGTCGGTCAGCAGGCGGTGAACAGTTGCATCCTCTTCCCTTGTTATTTCCCTTATCATTATTATTATTGGTGGTAGCAGCAGTGGTTTGTGTTATACGTTAGTTACTGGACTGTTTTTATCTCAACCCCTGCAAGTTATATTTTGACTCTCTTCCCCATCCCATCCAGGAGCAGAGGGAGGAAAGTCTGGGAGTGAGTGAGTGGGTGTGTCATTCTGGGTTGCCAGCTGGGCTTAAACCACAACACCAGTTTATACCCAGAACTTCCCCTGGAAAACAAGAAGATAATAGGCACCCAGATAAGACCCAGTGGTTAGTTTTATAAAGGCAGTCAGATACAAAATTTGTTGGTAGTATGTGATGTAAAAAAATTCACCAAAACATACCAGCTGTGATTTTCTGGCCATGGGAATGGCTGTGGGGTTGCTAACTGTGGAGACCAGCTCCCACTCTGAAAGATACTATCTGTCTAATTGAGTCTCCATGTAGTATCAGGAATGTAAGAACTCACTCTACATTTTGTAAAATTATGTTGACTTTTTAAAACACAAATTAGTGTAACATGAAAATGTGTGTTTATATTTTCAGGTGTGCATTCTCTGAAGAATGAA
This sequence comes from Forpus xanthops, assembly GCA_032466535.1. NCBI lineage: Eukaryota > Metazoa > Chordata > Aves > Psittaciformes > Psittacidae > Forpus > Forpus xanthops. The sequence continues at coordinate 5,968 of JASSUY010011294.1, read as the reverse complement.
ATAATTGTTGAAAATTTGCAAAAACTATTTAACAGTTTTTGAGTCATGTTATGTAGCATTCAGCTGAAAGATTTTTTGGCAAATTGATGATAAGTGTGATGTAAGAGGGATAGGAAATGTAATGCTCCAGGACAGCCTTGATTGCAGCAACCATGAGATGGCCGAATTCAAGATCCTCAAGACAGTGAGAAGGGCGTGCAGCAAGCTCACTGCCCTGGACTTCGAGAGAGCAGACTTTGGCCTCTTCAGGAACCTGCTCAGTAAGATTCCATGGGATATAGCCCTAGAGGGCAGGGGGGCCCAAGACTGTTGGTTGATATTCAAGGATCACCCGCTGCAAGCTCAGGAGTGATACATCCCAATTAGAAGGAAGTGCTGCAGGAGGGCCAGGAGATCTCCTTGGATTTATAGGGACCTGTTGAGGAAAATTCAAAAGAAAAAAGAGGCTTATAAAAGGTGGAAGCAAGGACAGGTGGCCTGGGGAGAATACAGGGATGTTGTGCGGGAAGCTAGGGACCAGGTTAGGAAAGCTAAGGCCCAGATAGAATTAAACTTGGCTAGGGATGTCAAGGATAACAGGAAGGGATTCTATAGGTACATTGCTGAAAGAACACACTTTTCATAGGGCTGTAATCTGTACTCACATCATCTGGTAGAATAGCAATAGTGTACTACATGACCATGTTTCTTCAAAGGGGTTTGCATTTCTCAGGGGTATGAAAATTGCTGTAGGTTATTCAGCAGTATGGGGTTATTCTATCTGTCTTACCAGTTCTTTTCCCTTGCCTTTTCTTACTTCCTCAGTAATTTGCAACTCTGGTACTTCACATTAGGAGGTCTTTGTCTTCACTGTCACTGACTTTTGGAATCGTTCATTCCCTGTAGTGTAAACGGTTCTTATGGAAATGTACCATCATTTCGCACGTATCTCCTGCAATATGAAGAAATCATATCAAATACACCAGGATTCTTTATATTTGATATTCTCACTAGGACATTTAAGAAACAAAGTTAAAATCAAGTTGAAAGACCTTTAGTTGCTTGACCCCAAAGCTTCCAATAAAAGTGCTCCTCAACAGAATTTGTATGCCTCTGCTGCATAAGCATGTGTTAACAGTTGTTGGCATTAAAGGCTGGCTTTGACATATTCCTCTATAAGCAGTCATTTCTCACTAGGGTGTTGGAAATTCCCTCATATTATAACTTGGATTTTACATTTCTAGTACCTTAAAAAAGCTCAGGAATGATCTACAGAATCAGTGGGTATTATAGAAATGTTTAGGAAAGAAAAATAGTGTCGATACTTGGAAAATGATGAAAAATTCTCCAATTTCCTGCATAGCTGTAAGATTTATTGTTCCCACCATTCTCTGTGTGAAGAGAATATACACATATATATAATTCCTCCAATAACATTCAAGCCGGTTTGCTGAATTTGACATGGAGGTAGAGGAATTAGATACACCATTTTTTAGCAGGTTTGAAGTTAATAAGTGACTGGGTAAAATGGGGACCAGTAAAGGACAGACTGGTGAGTTCATTCCCAACTGTGAAATAGGTGTTCTGAGTTTCAACAGAGAAAAAAGCCTTGGTCAAGGCTTAGTTTGTTAGCAAATTCAACCATAATTCATCTGTAATAAATCACATTTAGCTGCTTCAACTGCTCCCAGAACTGTTCAGTATATGTTTATTTTAGGGCTCTGTGCCTGCCATAAATTTGGGGCTGTTTTTCAAGCAGTGACAGTGATATATTGCTATGACTATGCTGGCTCCCGCAATTGGGACCGTAGACATGCTGAACAAACAGAACTTCATGTTTCCTTTTTTCAAAAAAAATCACCTATCATGAAATTCATCTATGGTCAGAGTCCATAAACATGGTTTACTGTTGACCACAGGGGCTATGAAAGAGTACACTCAAGAACATTTGCTGCAGGGTGAATTTCAATTGGTACTGTGGTCCAGCTGAATTCTTTTTTCTTTTTTTCTTTTTTTTTTTCCCCCTGATGATCTCAGTTAAACAGTATCAGTATTTTCTGAGCAACATTGGACTGTATTAGATCTTCTAGGCAGGCCATCAGTGAGAAGAAAAATGACCCTAAAAAGCAGCCTTTACTTCAGCTGAAGTGAGAGAACTGTTTCATAGAATAATATTAAAGAAAAAATATTTGTTTGTCCTGAAAGTGTAGTATCAAGAAAGTGTCCATCATTGCCAGGAACAAGTAGGAGAGAGTAGGAAGATGGCCAGAAATGTAGTTCAGAAATGGGGAGCTCTCAGGTACTGATGTTTCCTATGTGGGCCAGCAGGACTTTTGTGTGCAAGTCGTGCTGCTCAGAAAGTGAAAAGGCACAACACAGGATAGGGATACCAGGGGAAGAGCAGGGGGAGATCCAGGAGGTGAACCATCAGTACAACAGTGGGAAAGGATGACCACAAAAGCATAAGCCATAATGGTCTGGGTATTGCAGGAAGGAGGGCGGGATCAGGTGCTAGTGCAGATGTACAAGGAAGAAGAGAAAATTAATAACCTGGAAAGCAGTGAGAGAGTGAATGGCAGAGACACAAGGATATTGAACACACAGAGGAACGGAACATGCAGAGAAATGGAGGACAACAGTGTACATTCGCTTTTGCCAGCAAATCCTTTGAAAGCCCACTAGCTGACCACATTTCTTGTCCCTGGCAGTAACTGGTCCATATAGAATAAAGAGACTAGTTACTTCTTAGCCAGGGAGATTACATACCATGATGGATTTGAAAGATGTTGCTTCAGTTCTATGCCCACTGATACTAATTTTTTAAGACAACCTGGATTTTGGTGCTCCAGTGCATTTGAGTAGCTGACTTTGTAAACTTAACCTTGTGCTTGTCTCATACTCTGTGTGTGTGTTAATAGAGATATATGCTTAGGGGGAAAATGCTAGAAAACTAAGCCTATGTATAAACTATGCAGCTGGCACAAATCCTGAACTAAGAGAGATACAAGGTTGTTGCTACTTACTCCTCTACCCACCACCAGATAAAATGGTATGTTGTCCTAAACTGGTACACATTGTTTGTTGGCAAGGCTAGTTGAGAATAGAAACTCAAGGGCAACTTTTTTGTTGTGCCTGCTGTTTAGATGGACCAGCAACTCAGTGTTATAAATACAGCTGTAGTCCTTTCATCCACTGAAAATTACTTTTTAAATTATGAAATGTGGGTTTGGAAAAACTGAAGAGCAGAAATGGTTGTGAGTGCTGCTTATATTTTTACGATGATGTTCTGAAGTAAGGCTAGAACACCAAAGCTCTGAACATTTTAGTGAGAAAACGTAGACTGAAATAACTTCTCCAGACCCCTTTATGTCCTACCTTGTCTATAACAGCACTCTCTGATCTTCCTTCAAGCTATACACACACAAATTGCTAAAGCCATTTTTTCCCCTTTTGACCTGATTGTGACACTTCCAGCTTTGAAACATTATTTATGCTGCTGTCTTCTCTGTGTTCTTTTCTCTTCTGTGCTACCTCTTTCAAAGACCCACACAACTCTCTTATTCCTTACTTAATCCCTCTGACATGCTTCCAAATGCCCTCACTCCTTTGCAGGTGCTTCTCAGTCTTTTCTGACAGCTCAGGCAAGAGTTGGCTGCTATAGTTCCCATTATTTGCAAGATTTTACAGTGTTTGGGGTCAGACCCGGACAAGCAGAGAAAATGTTTGGCATTGTGAATTTTTTTTTTTTTTAAGGAAAATTTTTCTTAAGCTTCCTATGAAACTTTTTGCTTCATAAAAAGGAAAATATGGAAACTAAATTGAAACATATGTGAGTTCTTATGTTGATAGTGGAAAGCTGGGTAGAAGCCTGTTGGAGAGCAATGGTGTCCTGGGATCCACACAAACTTTGCCTGTGCCTGGAATAAGGCTTTTGAGGTTTGTTTATCATTGGCATGAACTGCATTTGAAGCAAAAAAGTGCCAAAATTGTCATCCCACACTTACTTAGATCTCATGATCACCATCTAGAGAAAAAGCTTTTCCTACCATATGTGAAAACAAAGCATGGTTGATAAAAATTATATTTGACAGAAAGAATATGGTCACTAGTTATACATCTAGTAAAGCTGCAATAGCTGTCTGTTCCAGAAACCCTTTCCTTTCAAACCATGAGGTGCTTTGGATGGAATGGTGTGATGCCATCTCTTCTATATACTGAAGAATACATAAAAAATTTGAAAAGAGAATTAATTTTTTAATATGTCTTCAAAGTTTGTTTATGCATCACCATGACCTTTCCTCTTTCTACCCACCGAACATGAAAGGAAAGGCTTAGCTTTAAGGGATCAACTTCACAGACACCCTACTGGTGAGGTAGAAGGTGTGCGCCTAAGTCAGTGGACTGGATGCCAATTTTTTGCTGCAGGTCATATCATACCTGATTGATTCCCTTTGGCTGCATGGTTCTCCATGGTAGACAGATGTTTCTGGAATTACAACAAACCAGGTAACCCAGGCACACATGCTCACAAAGTGTCCCTGCTTCTACAAAGTGAAAAAGCTTTGATCAATAGGAATATCACTAGATGTTAAGGTGTACTTTATTTCATTGGTGAACTTTTAGGTGTCTCCTGCAGTAATGGTTTTGTAAACTGTAACCATTGACATCACTTACTCAGGATTTACAGGAGAGACTAATGTTGGCTATTTTTTCAGACTGCTACAGGGATAGATAATTGGTGTTGAAGAAGCAAATCAGGATCTTCATGGACAAGAAAATAAAAAGAAGAAAAAAAAGAATGGTGTGTGAGTTTTATAACCAGCAAAGCATTTTTCTGAAGTGCCTGTAAAAGTACGTGGTGTGATGTGACTGTTTTATAAAAGAGGGAAGGGTGATGTGTGGGCTCCGTTACATAATTTTATTGCAGAGCTTAATTGGCAAAAGGGCACAAGGGAAAAAGGATATCATAGAATCAATTCACATTGTATACACTTCATAAAATCAAAACTTACAGTGCTTGCTCAAAACCTCCTCTATAACATGATTAACTACCAAGGAAATTAAAAATTATGTAAGAGGAAAAGCTGAAGAGATAATCCAGGATGATCCAGAGGATTTTGAAGGTATTTCTGTACTGTTAACAATCTTGTCATTAAATCTAGCAATTTAATGAGCTATGTTGTCCATTGGTGCAATTAGGTACAGTTCCATGTACACACTTAATATGTTTTTTACTTTGACATATATCTAAGAATGATATATGTAAGCGCTGTGCAGTGTACTCCTGTTGAAGGCAGTATATCTGTGTTGACTAAAAAGCCAGGGATGTGGTTCATAAACCATTACTTTTAAGGATGTCTGAAGCAAGTGTTTGAAATCCTGCTTTGTACTCTCAGTGATGTACAGCTCTGAATTGTTTCTGCAGCTTCATCTTTCTGTTGGTGTTCCGTGTTGTCAGACATTTTGGCACATTCTACTTTTTTTATTGCCTGAAAGACAATGTAATAGTAAATAAGAATAAAATGAGCCAGTTATCTTCACAAGAAAAATACTTTAGGAAAGGTGCTGTAATATTCTTATAGCTAAGTTGTGCCTATTGAATTTGCATGAACATCCGTGAAGAGTTCTATGAATGTATGAACATAGAGAAGGAAATTTTGGTCCATCTTCATATCATAGGTCAGACTAGGAGCAGAATGTAAATAAGAGCTTATTCTTAACCAGTTTCTTACCACGTGTTCTGTTACAGTTAGTCTAATGTGCTAGGAATGTGTTACAAAAGTCAGTGAGTGCTGCCTTTCTCTCTGTGTTTTGTATGCTTTTTATTACTGTCATGGTTTAAGGCTCTCAAACTCACGCAGTGGCTCGCTCACTCACTTCCCCCTCTTTCTTCCCCAGTCCCTGGGAGATGAGAAGGAGAATTAAAAGAATGCAACTCCCACAGGTTGAGATAAGAACAGTTTAGTAACTAAGGTATAACATAAATCAC